>UESW01001414.1:453296-471432 GCA_900491605.1 Calamus simplicifolius | reverse complement strand
ATATATCGTATAATTGTTTAAGCAACAATCGATCTTATTAACTGGAAGCCCAAGACCACGCAACAACTTCTTCGTTGAGTAAAAACTGTCTACTACAACATTATCATTTGGAAAAATTTCCTTGATTAACCCAGCTACAGAATTGAACGCCTTTTCTGATAATCGATGTTCTGCCTTAATATTCAACAACCGAGCAGCCGTAGACAACTGAGAATGACCCTCACAACCAGGATACAATTCTTGATTTGCAGCACGCAACATATCATAAAATTATTGTGCATCTGATTTGGTTCTTCCATAAATGTATTCTGATTGAATTCATTACCCGATGCATTCATCACCATTTCTTCATGTGTGTTTAAATTCACAAATGGTTCATCTACGGGAATTGACACTTGTTGGCTTGTAACAGCTGCTGCAATTTTCTCAGGTTCACCATGACAGTACCAAACATCGTAATCAGGAACAAACCCCTTTTTACACAGATGCACCTTAACAGTTTCAACATCTTGTAGGCTTTATTCTGACACTTGTGGAAGTTGCATGGGCACCTAATCCTAGGCCTATCCATCCATTCAGGTTAGCTACATGCAAATGCCATAAATTCTTCCAATCCATTCAGAAAATCTGGATTAAGCAAGCCATCTTTTATCATTGCATACATCCACGAGCGAGCCCCGCTCATTTTTGACCGACTTATACAATTTTGGTAAACAATTAAAGGAAACCACAATATAAAACTATATTAGCATTACTAAATATATAACTAAATTATTTCTTTTACACAACTAAGGTTAATAACAACCATTTAAATCATTTATAACTAAACCAATTTTTTACACAACTAAGGTCTGTACCCTGCAAGGCCGGGCCACGGCTACGATCCTTGTCGTGCTAGCAAGGACCGAGGCACAGTTCATGCCAGTTAATGCTAGGGCTTGGGTTCGGGCCGGGCCGTAAGGCCGTTCAATCATGAGACTTCACAAGCAATCAAGTGTCCTAACTTAATTTCACCTTCACTCCATGTCTAAAAGGTAAGCCCTATCCCATTCAAGAATATTTTTTGTGATATGTTATTCTGCTATTAATTATCATCGATGTTTACGTTGAAATTTTAGCAGCATTTCCCCATATGTTCTCCTAAATGTGTGGCATATATGCCACACTAGGAGAATGTATGAGCAAATACAAACCACAATCTCAACCAACGATGATTAATAGCAGACTAACATATCGCAAAAAATTTTCTCAAACTGTCCACCAGGACAATTTGAGAATTTGCAAGACTAAGTCTTACAAATTCTCAAACGGGTCTAAAGGTTATAGTGCTGTGAAATAATATGGAAATCCAAAGACAATCGAACTTATGCTTGTTATTCAGAAATTCTTGTCAATTCCGTAATAAACTCATTACGTAATTGTATGTAAAGACTAAAATATAAATCATTGAAACTACTAATTTGGTGCTGAAAATTAAATAGAACTACAACAAGACGTTCATTCTAGATTACATAATTTAATGCATCATTCAATTTGAAGCAGGATGTAAATAATCAAGACATAATATGATATTATAAAATTATTTATAATATGATATTATAAAATCATATTATAATATCAATAAAATTAGAACCCACATATGTCAAATGTTCACCAATAAACTGCCATGCATAGTTTAATAGACTGAGAAATTGAACCATGACTATATAAAAATCACTAATCAATTATGACAGAATTAATTTAAAACATAATAAGCACTAAACAATTTGGTCACAATTTCCTCCTATTAATTTACTATCGATCAGAATCACTAATTAGCAAACACTACAACGATGTTATATTGCAACAATTATTTATTAGAATACATAATTTATTGTTATTATTTTATATTATAATATTATGAACTAATACTGCCCTGAATTTTTTTTTTGGGTGGGCTGGCCACAGGCCACCGTGGCCAGGCCACAGACGGCCACGACGTGGCCGTGGCCGGAGAAGACGGGAGGGGGGGGTTCCCCTGTTAATTTTTTTTGTGTGGCCAGGCCATGGCCGGCCACTGCTGTCGCCGTGGCCGGAGAAGACGGGGGGGGCGGTTTTCCCGTTAAATTTTTTTTCGTGGACTGGCCACTGTGGCTAGGCCACGACCGGCAACGGCACGGCCGTGGCCGGAGAAGACGGGAGGGGGGGTTCCCCTGTTAAAATTTTTTTTTTCGTGGCTTGGCCACTGTGGCCAGGCCATGGCCGGCCACGATCGCAGCCGTGGCCGGAGAAGATGGGAGAGGGGTTTCCCTGTGTTAAATTTTTTTTCCATGGTCTGGCCACTGTGGCCAGGCCACGACCGGCCACGGCCACGGCCATGGCCGGAGAATACAGGAGGGGGGGGGGGGGGGTTTCCCCCTGTTAATTTTTTTTTCGAAGAAGACGAGGGGGGGGGAACCCCCCTGTTAATTTTTTTTTTCATGGCCTGGCCACTATGGCCAGGCCATGGCCGACCACGGTCGCAGCCGTGGCGGAGAAGACGGGAGGGGGGGTTCCCCTATTAATTTTTTTTTTCCGTGGCCTAGCCACTGTGGCCAGGCCACGACCGGCCACGACCACGGCCGTGGTCGGAGAAGACAGGAGGGGGGGGTTTCCCCCCTGTTAAATTTTTTTTGGTGGCCTGGCCACCGTGGTCAGGCCACCGAGTTGCCGGCCGCAGCGTTGCCGGCCACGGTCGTGGCCGGAACAGGAGGGGGGGTGGGAAAAAAAACCCCCTCTCATACCAATTTTTTTAACAGGGGAGGGAGGGATACCTGAAAATAACCCTCACCGGCGAGGTCGTCGGGTGCCGAAGAGTCACCGGGGAGCCGCTGGAGGTGGGGAAGAGGGAGGAGGAGAAAGGAGAAGACGGGAGGGGGGGTTCGGGCTCGTGAGGAGGAAGACGAAGCGGGGGCAGGGTTTTATGAAATAGGGTTAGCGATGCATAATTACGTCGCTAATACGTCGCTAATCAGCGACGCTAATTATGCGTCGCTGATTGAGTCGCTATGTTGCCGCCAATAGTCATTTTGGCGAGAAATTAGCGATGCAATGTATTTGCATCGCAATATTGCGACGCATAATGAATGCGTCGCATATTAGTTTATTAATTTAAAACTAATATTGCGATGCATTTATTTTGCATTGCAATATTGTGATGCATAATGGATGCGTCGCAATATTGTTTTAAATTAATAAACTAATATTGCAATGCATTGTATTTGCATCGCAATATTGCGACGCAAATACAATGCGTCGCAATATTAGTTTATTAATTTAAAACTAATATTGCGACGCATCCATTATGCATCGCAATATTGCAACGCAAATACAATGCGTCGCAATATTAGTTTTAAATTAATAAACTAATATTGCAACGCATTCATTATGTGTCGCAATATTGCGACGCAAATAATATGCGTCGCAATATTAGTTTTAAATACAATGCAATCGATCTAAGCCATGATCCCGATCGGCGACGATAGATCCGATCGTTGCGATCCAACCGATCGGCGATGATTCGACGGTTGCGATCGATCCAAGCCATGATCCCGATCGTGATGATCGATCTCCAAGGGTTGCGATCCAACCGATCGGCGATGATCCGACGGTTTGATCGATCCAAGCCATGATCCCGATCGGCAATGATCGATCTGATGGTTGCGATTCATCCAATCGGCGATGATATCTGACGGTTGCGTTTGATCCAAGCCATGATCCCGATCGGCGATGATTGATCTGACGGTTACGATCCATCCGATCATCGATGATATCCAACGATTGTGATCGATACAAGCCATGATCCCGATCGGCGATGATCAATCTAACGGTTGCGATCCATCGAATCGACGAGGATATCTGACGGTTGCGATCGATCCAAGCCATGATCTCGATCGATGATGATCGATCCGACGGTTGCGATCCATCTAATCGGCGAGGATATCCGATGGTTGCAATCGATCCAAGCTATGATCCCGATCGATGTTGATCAATCCAATGGTTGTGATCCATCCAATCGGCGATGATATCCAAGCCATGATCGATCCTGGTCGGCAACGACCAATCTCGGACCATCATGATCGATCCGATCGACGATGACCCGACGGTTGCGATCGATCGAAGCCATGATCGATCCCGGTCGGCGATGACCGATCTCGGACGGTTGCGATCGATCCGATCGGCGACGATCCGATGGTTGCGATCGATCGAAGCCATGATCGATCCCGATCGACGATGATCGATCTCGGACTGTTGCAATCGATCCGATTGGCAATGACCCGACGGTTGTGATCGATCGAAGCCATGATCGACCCTGATCAGCGATGATCAATCTCGAACTATCGTGATCGATCTGATCGGCAACGATCTGATGGTTGCGATCGATCCAAGCCATGATCGATCCCGATCGTCGATGACCGATCTCGAACCGTCGCGATCGATCTGATCGGCGACAATCCGACGGTTGCGATCGATCCAAGCCATGATCGATCCTAGTCGGCGATGACCGATCTCGGACCGTCGCGATCGATACGATCGGCAACGACCCGATGGTTGCGATTGATCGAAGCCATGATCGATCCCGGTCAGCAACGATCGATCTCAGACCGTCATGATCGATCCGATCGGCGATAACCTGACGGTTGCGAACGATCGAAGCCATGATCGATCTCGGTCGGCGATGACCGATCTCAGACCTTTGCGATCGATCCGATCGGCGATGATCCGACAATTGCAATCGATCGAAGCCATGATCGATCCCGGTCGATGATGATCAATCTTGGATCGTTGCGATTGATCCGATCGGAGACGACCCGATGGTTGCGATCGATCGAAGCCATGATTGATTCCGGTCGGCGATGACCGATCTCGGACCGTTGCGATCAATCCGATCAGCGATGATCCGATGGTTGCAATCGATCCAAGCCATGATTGATCTCGGTCGGCGATGACCGATCTCAGACCGTCGCGATCGATCTGATCGGCAACGACCCAACGGTTGCGATCGATCAAAGCCATGATTGATCCCGGTCGGCGACAATCGATCTCGGACCGTCGCAATCGATCCGATCGGAGATGATCCAACGGTTGCGATCAATCCAAGCCATGATCGATCCCGATCGGCGATGACCGATCTTGGACCGTCGCAATCGATCCGATCGGCGATGACCCAACGGTTGCGATCGATCGAAGCCATGATCGATCCTGGTCGGTGACGACCAATCTTGAACCATTGCGATCGATCCGATCGGTGATGATCCAACGGTTGCGATCGATCGAAGCCATGATCGATGTCAGTCGGTGACGATCGATCTCGGACTGTCGCGATCAATCCGATCGACGACGATCTGATGGTTGCGATCGATCGAAGCCCTGATCGATCCCGGTCAGTGACAACCGATCTCGGACCATCGCGATCGATCTGATCAGCGATGACCCAACGGTTGCGATCGATCTAAGCCATGATCGATCCCGATCAGTGACGACCGATCTCGGACCGTTGCAATCGATCCGATCAGCAATGATCCAACGGTTGCGATCGATCAAAGCTATGATCGATCCCGGTTGACGACGACCGATCTCGGACCATTGCGATCGATCCAATCGGCGATGATCTGACAGTTGCGATCGATCGAAGCCATGATCGATCTCGGTCGGCAACGACCGATCTCGAACCATCACGATCGATCCGATCGGCGACGATCCAACGGTTGCGATCGATCGAAGCCATGATCAATCCCGGCTGGCGACGACCAATCTCGAACCATCGCAATCGATCCGATCGGCGACAACCCGACGGTTGCGATTGATTGAAGCCATGATTGATCCCGGTCAGTGACGACCAATCTCAGACCGTTGCGATCGATCCGATTGGCGACGATCCGATGGTTGCGATTGATCGAAGCCATGATCAATCCCGGTCGACAACGATCGATCTAGGACCATTGCGATCAATCTGATTCGCGATGACCCAATGGTTGCGATCGATCGAAGCCATGATCGATCCTGGTCGGCGATGACCGATCTCGGACCATCGCGATCGATCCGATCGGCGATGATCCGACGGTTGCGATCGATCCAAGCCATGATCGATCCCGGTCGGCGAGGACCGATCTAGAACCATTGCGATCGATCCGATCGGCGATGACCTGACGGTTGCGATCGATCGAAGCCATGATCGATCCTGGTCAGCGACGACCGATCTTGAACCGTTGCGATCGATCCGATCGGCGATGATCCGATGGTTGCGATCGATCGAAGCCATGATCGATGTCAATCGGTGACGATCAATCTCGAACTGTCGTGATCAATTCGATCGGTGACGATCTGATGGTTGCGATCGATCGAAGCCATGATCGATCCCGATCGGTGACGACCGATCTCGGACCGTCACGATCGATCTGATTGGTGATGACCCGATGGTTGCGATCGATCGAAGCCATGAACGATCCCGATCGGTGATGATCGATCTTGAACCGTTGCAATCGATCTGATCGGCGATGATCCAACGGTTGTGATCGATCAAAGCCATGATCGATCCCAATCGATGACGACCGATCTCGGACCGTTGCGATCAATCCGATCGGCGACGATCTGACATTTGCGATCGATCGAATCTATGATCGATCTCGGTCGGCAACAATCGATCTCGGACCATCGCGATCGATCGATCGCCGACGATCCGACGGTTGCGATCGATCGAAGCCATGATCGATCCCTGCTGGTGACGACCAATCTCGAATCGTCGCAATCGATCCGATCAGCGACGACCCGATGATTGCGATTGATTGAAGCCATGATTGATCCTGGTCGGCGACGACCAATCTCGGACCGTTGCGATCGATCCGATCAGTGACGATCCGACGGTTGCGATCGATTGAAGCCCTAATCAATCTCGGTCGACGACAATCGATGTAGGACTGTTGCGATCAATCTGATCCACGACGACCCGACGGTTGCGATCGATCGAAGCCATGATCGATCCCAATCAGCGATGACCGATCTCGGACCATCGCGATCGATCCGATCGATGACGATCCAACGGTTGCGATCGATCCAAGCCATGATCGATCCCGATCGGCGAGGACCGATCTCGGACCGTTGCGATCGATCCAATCGGCGACGACCCGACGGTTGCGATCGATCGAAGCCATGATCGATCCCGATCGGCGAGGACCGATCTCGGACCGTTGCGATCGATCCGATCGGTGACAATCCGATGATTGCGATCGATCAAAGCCACGATCGATCCTGGTCGACGACGATCAATCTCGGACCATTGCTATCGATCCGATCGGAGACGACCCGACGGTTGCGATCGATCGAAGCCATGATCGATTACGGTCGACGATGACCGATCTCGGACCGTCGTGATCGATCCGATCGGCGATAATCCGATGGTTGCGATCAATCCAAGCCATGATCGATCCCGATCGGCAATGACCGATCTCAGACCGTCGCGATCGATTCGATCGGCGATGACACGATGATTGTGATCGATCAAAGCCATGATCGATCTCGGTCGGCGACGAACGATCTCGGACCGTTACGATCGATCCGATTGGTGACGATTCGACGGTTGTGATCGATCGAAGCCATGATCGATCTCGGTCGGTAACGACCGATCTCGGACCATCGCGATCGATCTGATCGGCGATGATCCGACAGTTGCGATCGATCGAAGCCATGATCGATCCCGGTCGGCGACGACAGATCTCGAACCATCGCGATCGATCCGATCGGCGATGACCCGATGGTTGCGATCGATCGAAGCCATGATTGATCCCAGTCAGCGATGATCGATCTCGGATCGTTGTGATTGATCCGATCGGCGATGATTCGACGATTGTGATCGATCGAAGCCATGATTGATCCTGATCGATGATGATCGTCTTGGACCGTTGCGATCGATCCGATCGAAGATGACCCGACGATTGCGATCGATCGAAGCCATGATCGATCCAGGTTGGCGATGACCAATTTCGGACCGTCGCGATCGATCCGATCAGCGATGATCCGACGGTTGTGATCAATCCAAGCTATGATTGATCCCGGTCGATGATGACCTATCTCGGACCGTCGCAATCGATCCAATCAGCGATGACCCGACGGTTGCGATCGATCGAAGCCATGATCGATCCCGGTCGGCGATGACCGATCTCGGACTGGTGCGATCGATCCGATCGGCGACGATCCAACGGTTGTGGTCGATCGAAGCCATGATCGATCTCAGTTGGCGACGACCGATCTCGCACTGTCGCGATCAATCCGATCGGCGATGATCTGACGGTTGCGATCGATCGAAGCCATGATCGATCCCGGTTGGCAACGACCGATCTCGGACCGTCGTGATCGATCTGATCGGCGACGACCCGACTGTTGCGATCGATCGAAGCCATGATCGATCCCGGTCAGTGACGACCGATCTCGGACCGTTGCGATCGATCCGATCGGCGATGATCCGACGGTTGCGATCAATCAAAGCCATGATCGATCCCGGTCGATGACGAACGATCTCGGACCATTGTGATCGATCCGATCGGCGACGACCGGACGGTTATGATCGATCGAAGCCATGATCGATCCTGGTCGGCGATGACCGATCTCGGACTGTCACGATCGATCCGATCGGCGACGACCCGACGGTTGCGATCGATCTAAGCCATGATCAATCTTGGTCACGATGACCGATCTTGGACTGTCGTGATCAATCCGATCGGCGACGATTACCCAACTCTTTCTTTCTCTCCATGATTGATTTGAGCATGATAACCCAACTCTCATCACATTAATCATGTATTCTCGGATTTTCCTCACTACATCTTTTCCATTCTGCTGGCTATAAGCGATATTGATGTGCTCTGGTAAAATCATTAGTGAATCAGCAATATTCATCACTCTATTAGGGAAAAGCTATCTCAACAAACTTGCTAAGGGTTAAGTCATTTTGAAACATATCATCAACTGGACTTTTTCCTGTAAACAACTCCAGTAGAAGAATCCCATAGCTATACACATCACCAATTTTCTGGGCATTGATAAGGACGAAAATTCATGCTTTAACTGAAGGTTGCCTAAAGAAAAACTTCCCTGTTCTCTTCATGGTTTCTTTTGTGTCTGATGTTGTAATCGTCTTGCTTACTACATATTTATGTAGTTGGAATATTTATTTAAAATAGATGAGAACATGGTCTTTGGAGAGGATGAGGTTTGTGGAAAATTGTTCATGGTACAGTCAAAGAAGCTTTCTTGGATTGGAAAGTGAGCACTCAGAAATTAGAAGCTACTTTTCTGCTTCCCCTGGGACCTTAACCTGCTAGGTTTTGCAAGCAAAGAAAGTTACTGACCTGTGTAGATCCATAAGAATAGGTTGTAAATTCTCCTTTTTCCTAGCTAACTAGTTAATTTTTCTCTATCTTTTGTTTCATTGTTAATAATTGCTTGCTCTGCTTAAGGTTCGTAATAACTTTAATCATTGTATTAAGTGCATGGTCATGCCAAGCGCTTTGTTCATATGCATCTGATTACTTTCACTAGTTTTATCACATTACATCATGTGCTCCTTTATCTATTGATGTCTTCTAATTTTTCATGTTCAACTTGTCTGAAATGGTTCCAAGCCAGCATGCTGATTTCTATCTATCAATGATAATCAGAGAAAAACAGGAGGTCTGGTGATATGGAGGTCAGGGACTTCAATTTCTTTATATAGGGGTGTAAGCTATGAGATCCCTCAACTAGAAAAAAGGCTATATCAGAGTGTCCAGAGATCTGCTGTGGACACATTCAATGAAGATACTTACAGTCCACCTGGGGTTTCCATAGAAAATGGTAGAGGCAATAATATGTGAGATCTTCATGAAGATTTGGCTGTTTCTGTTGGGAAGAAAAAAGATACTGAACCAGATGCAGAAGTTAAATATGAACATGAAATTGACAAGCTATTAGATGGTCTGGGTCCTCGTTACACAGACTGGCCAGGATCTGATCCATTACCTGATGATGCTGATTTGCTACCAGCTGTGGTTCCTGGCTACAAACTTCCTTTCAGAATTCTCCCTTATGGAGTGAGATCTACTCTTGGTCTGAAGGAAGGTACAGCATTGCGAAGGCTTGCGAGGATGCTGCCTCCTCATTTTGCCCTTGGTAAGATGCGTTTTCTGAAATCACTTTTGATTGATGGGCTATTGAGATGGACACTTTCTTAGCTATGTATCATAAACATTTACAGGGAGAAGTAGGCAACATCAAGGGCTAGCTGCTGCCATGGCGAAGCTCTGGGAGAAAAGTTCCATTGCAAAGATTGCTCTAAAGCATGGGGTACAGCTTACGACGAGAGAAAGGATGGCTGAATATATAAAAGTATGTCTGAAATATCTCCTCTTACTGGAAATATTTTGAGGAAAATTATCATTCATATTCAACTTATCCATAGGCTAAGTGATATTTTTAAAATCCTTTATATTTGGGGTGAAGCTCTAATATGAGCTTCTTGTTAAAATCCTTTTATATTTTTGGTACATCCACTGAAAATTTTAATTTATGCCAGGTCCAAATGGACAATGTAAAAGACCATGGGGATGAGGACTTGTATGCCAGACTGGACTCTGCATATTCCATTGAAGATGAAGATACAGAGGTAGATATAATTGCATTTACCATCAGCTATCAATTTTGTGAGAAGGGAAACTGCTTGCTGAAAATGAATGTACAAAGTGGGTCAAATATTTTTCAACAATTCATGCTTGATCTCCCCCAGTCATTTTTCTGACTGGACCAAGTTGAGCTATATATAAATTATTAATAGAAGACCAACCATGGCATATCTTTTGTATGTTAAGAAATGGAATTTCCTAAGAGTGATCCTCTTATTTTGTTATTTGCAGGATGAGGCTGATGAGGCTTATCTTCATACTTTTGATACTGCTGTGGACATTGATCGCGATGAAGATGACAGAATTGATAATAACACCATTAATGGTGGTGGTAGTGGTGATGATCATGAAGATGGTGATGAAGATGGTGATGAACATGGTGATAGTGATGAAGATGATGAGTCTAACAATTTTGAAGATAAAGAAGATTCCATCGACGTCATTCAGACATCAATGAATTCCATCCAGGATCAGCACACTGGAATGACGGAAACTGCTGCTGATAAACTGTCTATCTGAACCGATTTTCCAAAGCAATGGGGCTTAAGTGGAAGAAATATAATCATGCATTTGTAGCTATTAACAATAATTGCCATGTAAATTATCAATTTAATTAATGAAATTAAATTCAAAATTGGAGCAATCAAGCTTGAAATTTTTGTTTTAAAAAAAAGAGACAATATCATCCCGTACTTTGTCTTTGGTTGGTTGGTTAGTGAAAAAACATATATGATATAATGGTGAGACATTAAATCAAATGGGCCAATGCACGTTTCAACTTGAAATGGTTTTGGGTTGACTGTTCTATTTTCACTTTTGCTATTGGATATTTGACTTGGATAGCAAATTTCATATATAAGATATGGGAAAAGACTTTGTATATCGTATCTGGTATAGCAAGTCCTACGTGGACTGCACTGCCTCCTCTTATTGGTCCACATGCATACAATACCCATTAAAAAATATTAAGACAGCTTTATGACATCCCGACGAAAAAAATTATGACACTCCAGTTTTAAAATTACAACACAATAGTTATAAAATTACAACACCTGTTCAGAAAGTCAAAAAAAATTACAATACCTCAACTGTAAATTTACGATACCGTAGTTATAAAATTACGACATCCATTCAGAAAACGTGTTTGTACACAAATTTCAAAAAAAAAAGCTGAATGGATATTAATGCACGTCACGTCAAAATTTAAAATGACACCTCGGTTGTAAACTTACAACACCGTATTTATAAAATTAAGACACCCCTTAAGAAAGTTAAAAAAAATTACGATATCCTAGTTGTAAATTTACGATATCGTAGTTATAAAATTACGACATCCACTCAGAAAACGTATTGTACATAAATTCCAAAAAAAAGCTGAACGGATATTAATGCACGACATGTCTAAATTTAAGATGATACCCCAGTTGTAAACTTACGACACCATAGTTATAAAATTAAGACATCCATTCAGAAAGCCAAAAAAAATTACAACATCCCATTTGTAAATTTACAATACTGTAGTTATAAAATTACGACACCCATTCAGAAAACGTGCACTGCAACCTGTACACAAATTTCAAAAAAAAAATTAAACAGATATTAATACACGTCATATCAAAATTTAAAACGGTATTCCTGCCCTATCGTATCAAGTCATATAGAATTTGTGGACCAATAAGAAAAGACGGTATAGCTCACATAGAATTTGCTGCATCGAAAACTATGTACAAAAACTTTTCCATAAGATATGGCCCTATCCTCCGCATATAATATTCTCAAAGTGTGCATGAGTTTACCTGAGAATAAGTCACTCCTTCTAGTGCTTTGGACTGGTACTTGGTCTTGTTGGCTATGAGTATATGTCGGAGTCATATTAACTTTTTGATTATTTAAGGGTTAATTATTTTTTACTGGTCCTTCATGCTTTACCCATGGGCCATCCTGACTCTTTTTAACTGTTGTCTTGGAGTCAAGTGAAGCCTTCTGTGAAAGCATGCCTCTATAGCCTCTGAAGTTAAATTCCCTTGAATATAGTCTTCATCATGAGCACTTGTGCATACCTCCTATTTGCTTTATGTCATCCTATTAGCACTCCGACCGATGGACAACTGAAACCACAAATTCTCAAGTGTATCATTGTTGTGCAATATTGTTTATGAGCCCCTCAAGCTTTCAGGAAAGAAGCAGCTACCAAGAGCAGTGCATTTTTCACTTCATGAAACCACAACTGGTGCAATATAGACAAAGTGCTTGCTGATAGAAATGCCTAGCAGGTAAAGTCAAGGGAATTCCAAGATCAATTTGAACAAAGATTAATGTCCATAACATGGATATATGTCTAGGAAAATAAATAGAACTCAAGAAATTTCTTGCCCAGGTGATGGTTGGCTTCATGTTGCATGAATAGCATTTAGACAGTAATCTGGGCTTCATAAAATGTTGGAGCATTTGGAAAGAGCATAACTCAGTGTTAGCAAAGAGGGATGCGCAATATTCACCAAAAAAAATAAAAGTTCACAATCCATTTAAAGGAATTAGGTTACTAATGGAAAAAAGAAAAATAAACTAAAATAAATGTTTAAGATGAAAAAGTTGAATAGAACTTAAAAATATAAAATATATAAAAAAATCAGAAGGTTGGAAATATGAACTAAAATATAGTAAAAAAATATAAAAAGGAAAATAATTAAACAAAGTACAAAATATGAAAAATATATGATAAATTTAAAAATTCGAAACAAATATAAAGAACTAAAATTACAAAATTGAATTGCAAATAAATACCTCAAATTAAAAAATTGAATAACAAGGAACCAAGAGAGCTACCACTGCTTATACAATCTCATTGATATTCTCTTGTCAATCCTTGTAAGTACCCCTCGCATCCACGAATCCAATGGCACATAGCTATCTTGATTCAAGAGTTTTGATTCTACTTGTTTTTCTGATGGAAGACAATTTCCACAATCAATCTAGTGTAGCTACAAAACATGAGTCTAGCCACAAATATATGGATATTAATATAGATACAGGTAATTTGAGTGTTGATTTAGTCCTGAATAAAGCAAAGTGCAGAAAGTAAATTCATGTAGCCAACCCCATGTAGTTAGAAAAAAGGCTTAGATGAGTTGAGTTAAGTTGAGTTGAGATATAGATACAGACATAACTACAGAAAACAAGGCATGCTATTAGCTACCATAAATTCCTAAATCACTTATTAAATAAAGAAGTCCCACATGCTTATCAAGCTAAGTGTTCTAGATGATGTTCATTAGGTTCACCATACATTCTATTTTTTTTCAGATAAGCCCCTTCAATTCCAATCCAGCTATGCTGCACCACCTGTTGCAGAATCAACCAACTTGGTCATGTAATCTCGATTCTATCTGCAGGACTATGACTGTTTAAGAAGACAGTAAAAGTAAAGTGATTCAATATAATTATTTGTTGATGCATATATTCACAAACCACAGCCTCATCAAACAAGTAGTCATGCTGTCCAAGTAAGCTATAACAGCGGCACAATGATTACTTTATACATAATACAATTCTCTCAAAAGAAGTACATAATAAAAATCATCATATTTAAATCGAATTCCTGAGTTTGTCGAATAAGCTTTGGTAAGATCACTTCCATGCACCATATGGAACCAATTTAACAGTGTCCAACTTACTGCCATTAAGTCTGACAGCATAACCTGCAACTTTTAACTATATTAAGTACCTATAGGCAAGATAATGTGGAATCTTTGACATAATGGAAATGATGTGCACTAGGGGTACTTACAGATCATTAGTGTTTAAAGATGTCTGTTTTTTCTATTAAAAAAAAGTAGGGATTACAGATTTACTTTAAATGTTTTGCAACTCAATCCATACCCGCAGGCCTAAGCCCATAATCCAAAAGCTAATCAACAGACTAGTGGCAGTTGGACAAGCTAAAATATAAGATCACATGTCATGAAAGAACTTGTATGTCTTGATGTCAATGACAATGAATCTGACTGCACCTATGCAACCCAGTATTGCAACCAAAGAGAACCAAATAGCAATGGCAAAGTTAATTATCTGCACCAGAAGTTTCAGTCTGCCATTCTTGGGCATTCTTCCAGATTTTAGAAAGCTAAGGCTGGGAATACAAAATCTAGAGGGGTAAACCCAAAAGCTCCACAAATGGAAACAAAGTCTCCAAAGAAGGGCATTGCTGCAGCAGTTAGAGTAATCAAAGTCATATAGATTGACGTAAGAACAAGTCTCAATAGAGCATTTTGGATGCGCACGCCATAGGTCGTATTTTAAGACAGAATCCGTTCTTTAAAATATGCATACGTTGGCCTGCAGTATATCTGAAAATATAAAATATGTCAGAATACATGCAAGAAGAAGTTGTTTGTCTTAACCATGTAATAGATGGAAATTAGGACCATGCTGCTCATCTCTGAATATGTGTAAAAGTGAAAATTCATCAATAAATATGTTTTAAATTGCTTGCTTCATCTGCACTACATCAAGATGCAGATGTGTTAAATCACCACTTTTGATAGGGTTGAAGAGAAGGTACCTAAAAGCATCCTGATATTTGAATAACAGCAAATATATTAGCCATGACAATGGTCCATCCTGGAGTAATGAGGGAGGACAATATGTAGGGCTGAACTTGGGACCCAAATGCCCAATAACCAGTGAAAGCCAGTTGCCAGTATGACAAAACAATAATTCCAGATGCAGCTGATACACCTTTGTACATGTTCTTCTTTGCATGTTTCTTTACAGTATTCTGGTAAAAAGAGACACATCTATATATTATTATGATGAATAATACACCAACAGTCAATTGATATCACTTAACTCAACTCAACTCATCTAAGCCTTTTCCCAACTATATGGGGTCGGCTACATGAATATGCTTCTTCCACTCTGCTCTATTCAGGACCAAGTCGAAATTCAAATTACAAATAGTTATATCATTTTTAATTATTTCTGTTCATATTAGTTTAGGTCTACCTCTACCTCTATCCTTGCCATGGATTGTTAAAAGATCACTTTTTCTAATTGCAGCATCTAAAGGTCTTATCCTATATATAAATATGTCCACGTGAATCTCAAATTGGAATACCAGATTCATTATAAAAATCATGTAAAAACATTAACTGTTATTTGAATTCATTAAATTTTGGATTATTGACCTGTCAGGCAGTTGTACACTTCATCCACACTCATTATTTGAACACATCAAACCATGAACTCATCACTATTATATGTCACTTTTATGCAACTTTAGTAAAATAGTGAATTTGAACATAATATTTAAGAAGGGTGTCATTTTCAACAAATTATACCACAGTTAGTTCAATTGCCTATATATTGTATACATATATACACATCTTTAAACACATTTGCAGATGCACTATTTGTTTTGCAATGTTAGAATCTTTAAGGTTCTTCTGGACAGATGGAGACTTGACACTCATGTCACCTCTTTGAAAAACATTGAAAATATAAAGGTATTGAATCTAGAAATCTTTCACTCTGCTGTCAGGTTTCTTAAGGGCTTAAGTGTCCATTCCTTTTTGACACTTGAACATCTCATACCAATGTCACATGCTTGAATAGCATCATAAACATATACTGGTTGAAACTAAGATCTCTTACAAGTATTACTAACTCAGTTCAGAGTTCTTTCTTACTGCTTCAAGTCAAATTCCTTTTTACCAAAAAAGTTGGAAACGCAATAACCGAAAAGAAAAAAGAGGGAAAAGACTCCCCATATAGATACAAGCTTATGAATGCTAAGCATACAACATTTTCTCATCTCATATTCTTTCCAATCATATACAGATCCATCATTCAACTAAACTGTTTTATGGCATGAATATAATAGTTGGACTCGCCTTTTTAGTTACCCAGGCATCTAGTTAAGGTGTAAAACATTTTTCAATGAAAAAAAAATATAATTCTTTCTTTTTCTTAATAAAAAAATTCATAATTCTTCCACCAGATTTTTACTAACTCTAATGTGTGCTGCTGATATTATGGCTAGCTTCCAATATAATTCCTATAGTCAAGCTTATTCACATAAATATTAATACTTTTCAAATTATAATAGATTTGCTCAATTTGCATACCATCTTCCCAGATACACTTATTCAATTCCAGACAACAATTTAAGCAGTAAAAGACAGATCCATAACTGTACAGAAAAAAAAAAGAAAATGGTCAGTGCAAGCAGAAATAGACAATACATATGAAATTGTCATGCCAAGATGTTCCACCTGTATTTCTGGAAGCATTGCATCTCCAAACGAGAAAGCAATCGCACCTAGAGCATTAAAAGCTTTGAAAACCTTAGAGGAAGTGCTTCCTTGCAAGCTGTAGTTGATTGATTTTCGATCAATTTTTTCTCCTACAATAAAAGGAAAATTTTCTGAATTGGATTACTAGTTTCATGGCATGTCCACTGCATGTTTAGATACATGTTTTACACAACAAATGTATCAAAATATTTTCCTTGTGTAATTGTAGACAAATGAACAGACAACCTCAGGATCCAACATAAAAGAGATGGTGAAACTAAAGAGCAAAAGAAGCAATATTAGTGATATCATTGTTAGTTCTTAATGTATCCTAAAATTTTGTAGCAAGTGCAAAATCCTCTCTCTAAATCATGTATAACACGCACATAATATACATGTACATAATATAAACATGCACACAAATGCACACAAAAGAAGTTTCCGAAACATAATGTTATTCTAGGCTCTTAAAATTTAGATCTTGGAGGAGAAAAGGCGAACCCTAGGGAATTATTGTAAACAATCCATTACCTGATTGCCATGTCCTTATTCTTTGCTCCAAATGCTTGTTTTTGAGTCATGAGAAATTTTACTTATATCAGAAGAGATGACACCAAGAATCTAAAAAAAAAAAAAAAAAAAATTCTAACATCCTAGACTCTTATAACCCTATTATCTTGTTTCTGTAGCTTGTGAAGAGGCAAAGAAGCAACTTTGGAATCCGGATTCTCAAATAGAGGTGGAGATGGAAGAATACAAAGAACGATGGAGGAGATGATGGGAGTTGAAAAGCTTTTTGCTGCGGACAAACACTTCAAGGCCAGCATGTGGAAAATTGAATGTTTGTTATCTTCCCTTGGCTGGAGATCTTGCTAATGCTATTCAGACAGCCAGTAGGTTTGCAGCATGGCACATGGCATTCCATCATCCATATGTTCCAGGTAACATGTTTGTAATCCCCTAGATTTCTCAATTGCTCGTGAGAGTTATCACATGATCAGATGATATGATAGACTCTAGATATTGAATTTCAGGTATATCTTAATGGCTCGTGAGAGTTATCACGTGATCAGATGATATGATAGACTCTAGATTTTTAAAATTTCAAGTATATCTAATTACAGAGTCCCTTGATTTGGGGACTCTGCAATGCCTATAAAAGATGGTGTAGAA
>UESW01001414.1:255244-446157 GCA_900491605.1 Calamus simplicifolius | reverse complement strand
ACAGAATATACACAACAGTCATCAGCTTCCTTGATCAATTTAGTATTTGATGTAGCCATTTCAAGGATCTCATTTTGAAATTTTTTGAAAATGCACCTTGTATACCTTCATGCAGCTTGTCTCTCAAAAGGTGATGATGTCTTTAGAAAAGCAATTGTTTGCAATGTCCTATTATCTTCCTCATTTTCGGCCTCATACTTTTTCTTCAAGGCATCTTCGTACTTACCTATGAACTCCGTTAGTGTAGTCTTCGAATTTATGCCCTCGCTCCTTTGTGAAGATGACATCCCTGTACATAATTTTGTCAAAAAAGAAGCGTTGAACGCGAACATGAACCAAAGACAATGAAATACAAACCTGCAAAGAATGTATCCTTTAGGTAAACTGGGACCCATTTATCCCGACATTCGTAAAGGACATTGAACAAATATAGCCTTGCATTCTTTATATTTCTCCATAACATGTGCCCACCTTTCCTCGAATGACTGTATGGTCAATGAATCATATATCGCCTCATCGAAATCAACCATAAATTTAGGATTTGCTGTGCAAATGTGGCCAATCTTTTCAAGTATCTTCTTCAATATATGCCAAAGACCAAATCGATGTCGTGTGTTAGGAAAAACTTCTTTAACAATAGCCTCGATTGCCTTATCTTAGTCAGTTATTATGGCAATAGGTGCTTGACCATCATTTGCATCCAGCCATGACTGAAAAACCCATTTATATGTCTCAGTACGTACTCTCATCACAACCATGCGCAACCAAGCAAGGTGGACTGTCTATGATGGTTGACCCCGACGAATGGACAAAAAGGCATTTGATATCTATTTGTCAAGTAGGTTGAGTCAAAGTTTAGAACTTCACCGAAGTATGTGCATGCCAATCTTGACCTTGGATGAATCTAGAAGATAGACCTGAGATGACCATTATCATTGAGGTCTAAGGTATAGAAGAAATTGGGATTTCTGAGTTGCATTTCGGTGAAATGAATTACCACCGACTGAGCATCTCCTTCTTTCAGCTTAGACTAACATTTGCGACAAATGAAATTACGAGCATCCTTCTCGGTGAAATCCAATTGTCTTCTACCCCCTTTTCTCCTTGCTATGGCAGAGTATATCTGAGTTGTCGAACATTCACGGCATGTAAATTACTGATCTCTGCCTTATCTTGTATGCTGATCCTCCTATGCGATCGTAGATAACCAGTTGATGTTATGGACATCCCATGGTTATGTTCTAGAGAAACCTCAACCAATATCCACTTACCACTTGTAGCATTCAGTCTTGCTTTTATGAATGCCATGCAATCAACTTTCCCAGTATCCCTATGATTCATGCTCTTCTTTATTTTTCTAGATTTTCCTTGCCTCCAACACGCCAGGTGCTTGAAGCAAAGTTGTTTGTTGTTGTTGTTGGCCCTGCTACACACTGTTGTGATTCCAAAACTAACTCTTTTTGCGTATCCATTATAGAAAGTATATATATCATCTACTGAATTGAATTCCATTCCAGTTTGAGGAACTACAGTATCAACCCCTGCTTTTGGAGCGATGGGTAAAGGTGCACGGTCGGGAGTGTGCTCGATTTCTTTCTAATTTATAATTTCAGCATCATCTGTGGAAATATAGCCACACAGTCATGAACAATGATATCCATAAATTTAGCTTTAATATATCCTGACAAAGCATTAGGACACCAAGGTGAAAAAAACGACACCTCACTTGAAGAAATACGACAACACAATTAGGCTGTTACGACATCTCAGCTCTCATTTGATAACACCCTAGCTTTAAGGCGACAACACCCGTGCCGGGACTATTAAGGCAGGGACCAACGACATCACCGACTTAGGCTGTTACAACACCCCAGCTCTCATCTGACGACACCCTAGCTTTAAGGCGATGACACCCGTGCCGGGACTGTTAAGGCGGGGACCGATGACATCCCCGACTTAGGCTCTTACGACATCCCAACTCTAAACAGACGACACCCTAGCTTTAAGGCTATGACACCCATGCCGGGACTGTTAAGGCGGGGACCGATGACATCCCGACTTAGGCTCTTACGACACCCCAGCTTTAGCGCGACGATACCCTAGCTTTAAGGTGACGACACCCATACGGGGACTGTTAAGGCGGGGACCGACGACATCACCAACTTAGGCTCTTATGACACCCTAGCTTTAGCGCGATGACACCCTAGCTTTAAGGCGACAACACCCGTGCGGGGACTTGTTAAGGTGGGGACCTACGACATCCCTGACTTAGGCTCTTACGACACCCCAGCTCTCATCCAACGATACCCTAGCTTTAGCGTGACGACACCCGTGCGAGGACTGTTAAGGCAGGGACCGACGACATCCCCGACTTAGGCTGTTATCGACACCCCCGCTCTCATCTGACGGCACCCTATTTTTAAGGTGGCGACACCGTGCGGGAACTGTTAAGGTTTAAACTGGGGTGTCGCTCCCCCCTCTTCTCCACTTGGCCCTCCGTAGAATGCCCCTCCCCCCTCTTCTTCTCTTCTTTATATCCATTCCCATGCTCTCTC
Organism: Calamus simplicifolius; assembly: GCA_900491605.1. NCBI lineage: Eukaryota > Viridiplantae > Streptophyta > Magnoliopsida > Arecales > Arecaceae > Calamus > Calamus simplicifolius. The sequence continues at coordinate 443,602 of UESW01001414.1, read as the reverse complement.
CATGGTTAGTTATAAGCACGGGTGTCGTAGGCTTGTAACTACGGTGTCTTAACAGTAAATCTGGGGTGTCGTAGCTTTTATGATGACACCCCAGAGCATGGGTGTCGTAGGTTTGTAACTAGAGCTATATGGAAAGAAAATAACGGGGAATATAGGCCGCCGAAACACTCTTACGACACCCCAATTCATAAGTTATACAATATGACATTTGTGCTACAAAACACTAAACTCTAAACAGTTATGACTCTCAGAATGTCATAACTATTTTGGTCTAAGGAAGTTACATGCGCATTAAACGATTTCCTAAAGCATTAACTTCCTCTAATGACAAAAAAATAGTTGGTGTAATAAAGGAACTTTACAAAGAAGTGGGAACAAAGACTTTTTACTTCCGCGGATGACATTTTCTCCAGAAGTTTTTGTACAAAGACTTCAGTAGCTACATATTCCAGCTTGAAGCTGAAATATTTTCTTCCGACTGGACTCTCAGAACTAGGGCTCAGGATCTTGCTTAAGAAAAATTGGACTGATTCCTTGCATCCGAAAGCAGAGCGAGGTGGAAGAAAGAGTTTTTCTTGCACAGATGTAATCCAAGAAAAAATGACGGTAGAAGTAGGCTAGGGAAATGGCATTTTCGTTGCACGATCAGAACGTAACATCGTAGCAAAGCTATACCGTTCCATAATGTCAGCCACGTAGAATGCATATAAATTAATCAAAAAATGATACAATTCATGTAGAATTTGCTGCATCAAGAACTGTATACAAAAACTTTTCCAAAAAAGTCACACGCATACGTGTAGGCCTGTTTGGCCACATAAGGCGAGAGAGAGAGAGAGAGAGAGAGAGACGGGAGTTTCCTTTCGCAAGTGCAACAGTTTCGGCCCCCTTAAAAGGGGCGAAGAGGGCCCACATGGGTCGGATCATTTCTCTTTTTTAAGAGCTTGGTCCCCTCATGCGTGCGATAAGGTTTGCTGGCGCTCCCATGCCATAAAGTCGCATACACTGAGGTCATCTGTGTTTCAGCCCAAATACTGCGCTTCAAAAACGCTTCCCAGCGCCATCAATTCAAGAGCTGCTTGTAATCCATTTGCTCGACGGGACACACTGATTTAAAATTGTTCGCTGAATGGTGACTGATTTAAAACCTCAAACACGTTATCAGTCAGCTTTTGTTGTTGATCAACGGATATTGATAACTGATTGATTCGCTGATAGGCAAAATGAATGCTTAGAAGGGGAAAGAGTATAATGATTGATGGTGTGTGCGAGGATGATGTCGAGTTGTCTCGGTCGCGGAATAAAGAACATATCAAATCTCCACTCTCTAAGATTTGGAAAAATCCGAATAAGAATCGCACCGATATGTGAGCCTGGATAAAGCTAGATTTGTTCTCTGCCCTTACTTTTTAGGTCGGACAGCTTCCAAAATCTTCCAGATGACAAGAGAGGGATATTGCTTGGTGACTTTCTTTGAAACATTATCTTTAGAAAAAATATTCATCTCCATAAAGTACATAGTTTGCTTGATGACTTTCTTAAATAATTCTCAGAACCCGTACAGTATAACAGCAGCAACCAAAACTTAGAAAAAGAAGATCATGAAGAAGAAAGGGCATAAAACTTTAATCCTGCAAAGAAACCAATGACATCATTCCTTGATTTAAACCGCTGAAATAAAAAATTACTCGCTCTTAAAGGAATAAATTGCTAACTGATTAAATCAATCAGGGCATCGTACCAATATCATAATGTCACAGAAGTAAAACAGATAGAATTATATGATTAAATTAGACTAGATCTTATTTGAAAAAAAAATATTTAAATTATAAAAGGTAGAACAAACTACACAAGGTAGGTGGCGAACAAGATATTAGAAGAGCACGCATATATATAAGTTGATGTGACTGGTACAGTCATAAGAGCAATTTCGGTAAAACTAAAATATTAGTGCGTTCGGCATCTTCAAGCCTGCCGAGTCGGCCCTGACCATTCCTGGTCGGCCCTGTTCGGTCCTGTTCGGCCCCGGCATTTCCAAGCCCGCCGAATCGGCCCCGACCATTCATGGTCGGCCCTTCTCGGCCCCAGCATCTCCAAGCCTGCCGAGTCGGCCCCGACCATTCCTGATCGGCCCTTCTCGGCCCCGGCATCTCCAAGCCTGCCGAGTTGGCCCCGACCATTCCTGGTCGGCCCCTCTCGGCCCCGGCATCTCCAAGCCCGCCGAGTCGGCCCCAACCATTCCTGGTCGGCCCCGTTCGGCCCCGGCGTCTTCAAGCCCGCTGAGTCGGCCCCGACCATTCCTGGTCGGCCCCTCTCGGCCCGGGCGTCTCCAAGCCTGCCGAGTCGGCCCCGACCATTCCTGGTCAGCCCCGTTCGGCCCCGTTCGGCTCCAAGCATGTCGAGTCGGCCCCGACCATTCCTGGTCGGCCCCGGCGTCTCCAAGCCCGTCGAGCCAGCCCGACCATTCCTGTCGGCCCTGCCCCAGCACTTCCTAGTCGGCGAGGCTAGCCCCGCCATCCCTGGTCGACCCAACTAAGCCTCGGCTCCCTCGGGAGAGTCGAGACTTCCCGGTTTCCTCCAAATCTGCCCCAACACGGCCCTGGTAGCTCAGGACGCTACCTCTCTGACCCGCGCCACCTGACAACGCCATATCCAACTACCCATTGGCCACGCTACTGATGGGACTGGACCCAACCAGAATAGCTGATGGGACTTAGCCCACCAACCGCCGTTTTCTCCCTCTCCGATGGGACAAGACCCACCAGCCAGCCCAGGTTTACACAACTCCCAAGAACTCCGTGGACATTCCCTTTTCACGGAATCCCATGTGATCATGCAGATGTCAACCCCTATAAAGAGGAGAATCCACTCAGTAATCAGGTATGAGCGATAACCCCAAGAAATCGTTATCCTAGCACCAGAGAGGAATCCCTCCTCCCCGAGAGCACCTTTTTCATCTGAAGAGAGCTCATTCGAGCTCCTCCTCAGCTGTGACCTCGATTGCTGACTTGAGCATCGGAGGGTCCCACCGGAGAATCCCTCCGGTCATGGGGCTTTTTTGCAGGAAACTCGATGGAGCAAAGATCTTCCGATCAATCCGTTTTCTCATCCCAACGTTTAGGATCAGTGATCGGGCATCATCAGATTGGCGCGCCAGGTAGGGGGTGCAGTGCAGGATGTAGTAGGTATCTCAAGGCCTCCCTGTGCTACATCTCGCCGAACTCTACTACCCCCTCTTTTCTTCTTGAAGCCATGGTGGTAACTCGAGCTCAGGACGCTTCCGTTAGCTGTCCAGTGGGGCTTCCCCCGCTAGTTAGGCAGCATGAGGCCAATCCCCCTGCTACCGATCCTCCCGTCACCTGCCCACCGCCAGAGGCAGCTGTTCAGACTGCGGAGCAACTAGCGACCCTCTCCCAACAAGTCCAAGCTCTTACCGCTATGGTCCACGGGCTCCAGCAGCAGCAGTCCGTGGCCACCCAGCACCAGACCGCTCCCCCCGCCAGTCAGCAGTCGGCGAGGGGAGGCTCTCCTCGGTGAGAGGCCGATCGGCGGGAGGCCGATCGTCGCCCAGCTTCCCCTAGGAAGCCTCGCCGTGAGCCCCCAAGCGGCCACGGTCCCCCGATCGTGGCCCCAGCAAACTTCCTCCCGAGCCGCATTATCAGGAGGAGCCAAAGCGGAAGTCCTGACTCCCGCATCTTTCTCCTTCTCTTTCTTCCTCTTCTTCTTCCTCCGAACCATCCCGAAGGGCCCCAGCAATCAGCCGCCAGGCGGAGGAATGCCTGGATAAGTACAATAGGCGACTAGATGAACTCGCCAAGAAAATCAATCACCAACCGGAGGAAGAGTTTGACACCCGTCCTCCTTACACCCGTCGGATATTGGAGGAGCTTGTTCCCTCCCGATTCCGCTTCCCCCAGGTAGATCCGTACGACGGTACGACAGATCCTCTCGACCATCTCGAGAGCTATAAAGCAATGATGCAAGTCCAAGGCGCTTCGGATGCCCTTCTCTGCAAGGCCTTCCCTGCCACTCTACGGAAGGCCGCTCGCGCGTGGCACTCGCGCCTGTCCCCTCACAGCATCGACTCCTTCCGAGAGCTAGAGAAGGCCTTTCTGGCACATTTCAATGCCTGCCGGCGGATCCCAAGGGCAGCAGACAACCTCTTCTCCGTGCGCCAGAAGGAGGGGGAGTCGCTGCGGGACTTTGTGTCCCAGTTCAAGGCTGCCACCCTCGAAGTCTACCATCTCGACGACGCGGTAGCAACATTGGCGCTGAAGCGGGGACTCCTCTCATCCCGCTTCACCTTCTCCTTGGACAAAAAACCCCCGAGCTCTTACTCCGACCTCCTACTTCGGGCTCAAAAGTACATCTATGCGGATAAGGCTGACTTCACCCACCGAGAATCTTCAAGGAGCTCCAGTCACAAGCCCGCTCGCCCTGAGCCGAGTGGACCCCCTTGACACCGGCGATCTGACCCGCCTTGCCGACCCGACAACAGGCACCGGAGCCCTTTCCCCGACGAGAGCAAGCTCATGCCTCTTCTCGCCCCTTGATCCCATATCCTAATGGAGATCGAGGGCGAGCCTTACCTCCAGCGCCCTTCCCCCATGAAGAAAGGTCCTCCCCATGACAAAAGCCGTTACTGCCGATTCTACCAAGATTATGACCATGACACTGATAGCTGCTACAGCTTGAAGCGGGCCATCGAGGAGCTCATTCAGCGGGGCTATCTCGGCAAGTATGTTCAGAAGACGCCGCAGCCGCTGTCGACCCTCATGGGACCTCCACCTGTTCAACCTGTGGTCGATAATGCCCCCACGGAGCGGACGGTGGGAATGGTGTCCTAGGGATCAGCCTCTGCATCTAAGCGGTCGAGGGGGGAGGAGCGCCGAACAATGTAATTCCTGGGGGAATCTGCTGTTATGGAAAATGTCAACAATGAAGGCGTCGTCGTCTCTATGACGATCGCTAAGCACCCTGTAAAAATGATATTAGTTGATAGTGGCAGCTCAGCTGGCATCCTTACTTACGACGCTTTTGTTTGGATAGGATTATCTCTAGACTCCCTTCAACCTGTGGCAGCCCCGTTGGTCAGGTTCACTAGGGACTCTGTAATGGTTGAAAGCGAGATACTTTTGCCTGTGACAGTCGGAACGCCGCCATGCCAAAGCACAGTGATCATGAAATTCCTGTTCGTGAGGGTCCCTTTGGCATACAATGCCATTCTCGGGTATCCAGGTCTGAACCTTTTGGATGCAGTTATCTCCACCCGACGTTTACTGGTGCAGTTCCCCACTAGTGCAGGAGTTGGAGAGATACGCGGTGAGACCAGCCCGGTCCTGCCTTGTTACCACGCGACATCAAGTTCTCTGGAAGCTGAACCAGCTTTAGAAGCATCCGACCCCAGGGACTCTAGCAAGGGAGGGGAACCAGCTGAGCACCTCCTAACTTTCCCTCTTGGAGACGACTCGGTGAAGACCGTCCGTATCGGCAGACTCCTTCCCCAGAGGATCGGGAGCGCCTCTTGACCTTTTTGCGGGCTAACTCGGACGTTTTTGCTTGGTCAGCGTCTGATATACCCGGTATCCCTCCGGAGGTAATCACCCACAAGCTCAACATTGACCCATGGTACCGTCCGAGTTTTTTTTTCTTTTTTTATGAATTAAAAGTTCAAGCAAATCTCACATTTACATAAACTAAAAAACCAGTTCATTGAAGTTCCTTGTCAATCTGCAATAAAAGATCTTCATATCCAATATTATTATAAGTTAAATTAATTCTGGTCATAACTCTGCTCCTACGTAGCATTAGTGATTTGGAGGGCTCCTCCAAGTCCCAGACCAGTACCTTCCTAGTTATTCTTTTTATACTTATAAATAAGAGGAATATCGAGATAGAAATATATGCTTAAAGGACTGGTAGCTCCAGTAAAACAGAACAGTATAAGTAACATGATCCCCTTACAAGCACAATGAGCCCATTATCAAGAACAACCCTTTTATACCTGCATTGCAAAAAAGGAGCAATCAAGAAATTCCTTAACAGTCAGAAAACATCAACTAATTGAAAGAAAAGTGTCATAATTCATGTACTATGATTTATCAAATAATGAAAAATTCACTAAAACTGCAAAAACATCATCTAGAACCACTAGAAAATGCAAAAAAGAAACATATCTTACTAAAATATCAACAAACAGGTACGTGCATACTAGGAATCATAACTTGGACAATGCAAGCATTTGCCATGGAAAGATATTTTAGGAATTATATTGGATGACCCCTTAATTGCTTATAGGGTTCCCATAACTAACCTTAATAATAGTTTGCTAATAGGATTCCTGGTCAATTACAATGCTTTTCTTTAGAACAATAGGACATTCTTGATGACCTAATCCCATGCAAGTCTTTAGCGAAAGGACATCATATTAACAGTAGCATCTTAGTAGCAGACAATTGCTTGATAGGATTCGTGGCCAATTACAATGCCTTTCTTGAGGACAATGGGACATTCTTGATGACCTCATAACCATGCAAGGCTTTAACGGAAGAACATGATATTATTGGTGGCATCTTATAGCAGCTGCTTGCATGTATGACATTTGTCAAAAACACCTGGAATAGTCTGGAAGTTAAACTTCGGAAAAGGCACATGATAAAAGATGTTTGGAACTTTCACTTTTATGATAACAAAAACTTGGTTAACTTGCATTTTTCTGATCCCATACATTATGCTCCTACACTTCTACTAAGGCCTGAGGACAAAACACCAAATGATGTCATGCCATATCTGTAACTCTCACCAAAACAAACATGCCTTATGGTTGCCACTGACTCGGAAAAGATTCACCTAGGTGATTGTTGGTTATGTTTTTACAAGTATGTATAGATATAAAAAGGCAACATGCGGTAGAGAACTTCTTAAAGGTAAGTCACATCATGCAGGTTAAATAAAAAAATGGAAACTATAATATTTATGCTATATGAATTAAGTTGAGCCAGAATGAAAGATCTGCAAGTAAAATAGTGTTCAAAATTCAATCTCCATGATGCAACATGTTTCTGCATTGTCATTCGATTATAAGTTGTCAGGACAAAAGAACAGTTGCTGAATGTCCTGTTGCATACAATAGGCTTTGAAAACATAGGAAGTAAATTCTCAACACTGGAGCTGTAACAAAAATTGTCCAATAACGCATAGTAAAGATACGAATTTCTTAGATAACATATAAAAATATCATCACAAAGAACCTAAATTGAAATAGATAGTAAAGATCATCTATGAAAGAATGTAAGGGCAAGAACTGGGACAAAATCAGTGTGTACACTTCAGGAACTAAGCTTGTCTCCTAGTGAGTGGAAAAGGAGATCCAATTTGTCCCAATCGACAAACAGAACAAATATAATACCATACAGCTTTATTAAAGGTTTCAGTCTTACAGAAAAGTATTAGATACTAAAATTCAAAACCTGGTATGAGCATGTCTAAAAAAAAAAATATGCCACATAAGAAGAGAAGCCAACAAAGATATGATGATGAAAGAGCAATAATTAATCTGATAATCAGAATTGGAGAGGTAATACAGATATTTTTGATCAAGATGACAGATGATTAAACATATATGCACAAGAATAGATAAAGATAAAACACCACAAAAATTGGTCAGAGAATTGTGAAGTTTGAATCATTTCTTGTGAAGTTGAGGAACAGAAAACAAATCAAACATTTGAAAAGCATCAAATCTATGCAGAGAAGGTTCTTTATCGAAAACAATATAATGAATCATGATAAATTTAACAGTGACAGTTATGTACATTCAAAATATGAGTTGTTGCAACATCTATCAGACAATAAGTGATAGATCATCAAGACCATGGACAATGTACAATATGTAGTGCAGTTGGCTCATTCTGTGTAAGTGCCTTAATCAAATCAATAATTACAGGAAAAAACAGTGATTATTTAATGAACTTATTTATCATGAGATTAGAAGTGTAGCAAGTAACCCTTACGTGATGTTGGAAGAAACTGACCCAGTGTGCTGCTTGAGAAAATCTCAGTGGTGTAAGATAATACTCAACTCAACTCATCTAAGCCTTTTCCCAACCATAAAGGGTTGGCTACATGAATTTGCTTCCTTCACTCTGCTCTATTCAGGACTAAGTCGACATTCAAATTATAAATAGTTATATATCTTTTTTAATTATTTCTATCTATGTTAGTTTAGGTCTACCTCTACCCTATCCTTACCATGGATTGTTAAAAGATCATTCTTTTTAATTAAAGCATCTAAAGGTCTTCATTGTATATATCCAAACCACCCTAATTGATTTTCTCTCATTTTATCTTCAATTGGGGCTACTTCTATCATTTCTCTTATATGTTTATTTCTAATTCTATCTTTTAAAGTTTTACCACATATCTATCTTAACATACGCATTTCTATTACACTTAATTTATTCATATGTTGTTTCAGTATTGCCCTACACTCTGTTTCATATATCATAGCTAGCCTAATAGTGGTTTTATAGAAATTTTCTTTCAATTTTAATGGGATGCGCCGATCATACAATACTCCCGAAATACTCCTCCACTTAATCCATTCTGTTTTAATTCTATGATTCACATATTCACCTAATTCACCTTCTTGCTGAATAATTGATCTCAAATACCTAAATTTTTTACTTCTTGGTATCTCTTGGCTTGCAATCTTTACTGTTTCTTCATTTATATTTCTACTCCCACTAAAATTACATTTCATATATTCAGTTTTAGTTATGCTAATCTTAAAACCTTTAGATTCTAAGGCCTCTCATCAAATCTCTAGCTTAGTATTTACTACAGATTTAGTTTCATCAATCAACACTATATCATCTACAAAAAAACATACACCATGGGATATCATTTTGAATATATTTGATTAATTCATCTATAACTAATACAAAAAGATACGGACTTAAGGCAGATCCTTGATGTAAACCTACAGTAATTGAAAACTCACTGGTTTCTCCTATTGTTGTTTTAACAATAGTTATTGCTTTATCATACATATCTTTTATCAATTCTATATACCTTTTGGTAACTCTTTTTTTTTTTTTAAAACCCATCATATTATTTCTCTAGACATTCTATCATATGCTTTCTCTAAATCAATAAAGACCATATGAAGGTCTTTTTTTTTTTCTATACCTCTCCATCAATCTTCTTAATAAATAAATAGATTCCATGGTCAACTTTTTCAGGCATAAATCCAAATTGATTATTTGACACCAAAGTTTCAGCTCTTATTCGATTTTCTATTACTCTCTCTCATAATTTTATTGTATAACTCATCAATTTAATCCCTCTATAATTTGCACACTTTTGAATATATCTTTTATTTTTTTATATGGATATTAATTTACTTTTTCTTCAATTATCCGATATTCTTTTAGTTGCTACAATCCTATTAAATAAATTGGTTAACCATAATTTCTCCTAAGCCTTTCCAAAAGGATCGCATCTAACCCTAATGCATTTAAATTTTTAATTTTACTCAAAGCCTTTTTAATCTCAAGGATGCTAAATCTATAAAAAAATTATGTTCATTTATTACTTCTAAATTTTCTCATTCTTCTACCTTTAAATTTACTACATCATTTTTATTTAATAATTTTTTAAAATAACTTTTTTTATCGTTCTTTTATCTCTTCTTCTTTTACTAAGACTCTTTCATCTTCATCCTTAATACATTTAATATAGTTTAAATCTTTTGTTTTCTTTTCTCTTAGTTTGCTAGTTTATATATCTTTTCACCTTGTTTTGTATCTAATCTATTATATAAATCATCATAGGCTTTAAGTTTGACATTACTTACCACTTTTTTTAGCCTCTTTCTTTGCATCCCTATACTTTTTAAGACTTTCTTCATCCCTAGCCTCTTGCTAAATTTTATAGTTTGTCCTTGTAATCTTAATGGCAGCTTGAACTTTCTTGTTCCACCACCAAGTTTCCTTTCCTACTAGTCCTACTCTTTTTGATTCTTCTAGAACTTCTTTTGCTATATTTTTTATGCATTTAGTTACTTTTTTCCACATTAAGTTAGGACCACTATCTATATTCATAGTCATTACTCTTACTAACTTTTTTTTAAATAATTCTAGTTTTTCTCCTTTCAAATTTTACCATTTAATTTTTGGATTAATAATTTTACGTTTACTCTAGATTTTATTTTTATTCATATGTCTGCCACCATTATCTTATGTTGTGAAGTTAAACTTTCTTCTAGAATAACTTTACAGTTTTTTCATATTATTTTATCTATCTTTTAGTTAAAAAAAAGTCTATTTGTCTTTTATTAGATCCACTTGTAAATGTTATTAAATGTTCATCTCGCTTTTTGAAACAAGTGTTTGCTATTGTTAGATTATGCACTACTGCAAAATCTAATAAGCTCACACCTGTTTCATTCCTATCTCTAAATCCATATCCTCCATGTACCGTTTCATATCCATCCCTCCGTTTTTCTACATGTCCATTAAAATCTTTTCCCATATATATCTTTTCTGGTATTTTCTGCGTTACTTCATCTGTCTTCCCAAAATTATGTCTTAGTTTGTTGGTCTAATTCTATTTGTGATGCAATGCACTAATTATGCTAATTATATTATTCTTAATTATAAATTTTAGTGGTGTAAGATAATGCAGTCAAGAAAATTTTAGGATGCACACAATTTGGAAGAATACATTCTAGTTCAATTCCACAGAAAACGATTATATCCAATAAGTCAACCTCAATAAACAATCGAGAAAGACACTTGATCAAACATAACAGCAAGAAAGATTTGGTTGCCAATCAATGTTAAGCAGTTGCTTGCACATCATCAAAGAGCAATGTGTATAAACTTTAGCAGAGAAAACAAACAGAGGTTCACACTACCGGAATTTATAGCTGCAATAGATCAGGGATTCAGGGTAATAAGAAATCTACATGGCATCTTTTTGAAACAAGTCTGCACCAATTGGAGCACACAAGGGAAAAGGAAAGAATGGAGAAATACTTCAGAGTGGGACTTACTGAGGAGTAGCCGTTATCCCTTTGGCATTAGGCTGTGCTTCAACCACAGTACATGTTACACGATGAGGAACAGATGCAGACATTGGCATACCGTCATAATATTGAAGTGTTACTGTCATGTCATCTGTTCACCATAAGGAACAGAGCTTCAGCCTCAAAAGCACGAAAACATTATGCCATTGAATGAAAATTATATCATGTGGAGAAGGTTGTAAATGCTCCTTAATATAAACAGCTTATATATTTGCTACCAAAAAAATCAATAAATGGTAGAAATCTATATGTATGAATTATCAGAAGTAAAGGAACTGATCAGAATAGTTCTTTTAAATAACTAGTTTCATGGAAAGAAGTCAAGAACAAAGTCATAATCTGAAGCTTCTGTGTTTAGCCACGAATAATTATAAACAAAGATAATGCAAGTAGCCATCTTAAAATTTATGGCTGATTCCCAAGGTTTAATCTTTCTTCATGGAATATATTGACTGAACTATGAGAGAAACTATGGAAAAGCAAATGGGTTTAAAGAACAACCTTCTAACTCTTTATGTTACACATTACATATCACCAAATTCTCGTAGCTGGAAGTTAAATGGGTGCTAGATTCTCATAGCTGGATGTTGACAGAGTGCTGCTTGATACACATGAGCTTATTGAATTGTTCTAAGAAAAGAGTTGACAATGTAATGACAGTCATATAGCAAGATGATGAATCGGCTATTACTTGCATTCCAAGCCAATTATGGCTTATTGAATTGTTCTAAGAAAGAGTTAACAATGTAATGAAAATCATATAGCAAGATGATGAATCACTATTACTTGCATTGCTAATTATGTTCAACAACTCAAACTTATTATTTTTTAATATTCAAAATGCAGAGATCAAATAAGAAACACAATTGGTAAGTTTCAGGTTTTGCCATATTCAACATCGTATCCCGGTTAGATTTATTTATTAAATAATACTTGTTATAAATCAGCACCATGTTATATGTCATTTTTATTTTATATCACAATTTTTAAAAAATTTAAATGGATTTATTGCAATACAAAGATCTCAATTATTGTCCAACATTTTAATTTCATTTGCAGGGTGCTATTTCAAGCTTATTGAAAAAATATCGAGCTGCACATGCTAATATCACAGAATTGTTGAATATTTTTAACTCACATGAAATGATAATGCCATTTCAAATAAAGTTTAAACTGTCAAATATGAGAATCGTACATTCATACTTTGCCATTGATGATCTTATCTTGAGCTAGGAATTCCACCATGTTGAGCCTCCGTACCTCACTGACCACAAAATGGCAAAAAAGGAACCATAATAGGATCCATACACTAGCAAACTTCTGTCTGAGCAAAGGAGGTAAATTGTTCTGTCTGTTTCCAGTGAATCTCCCTTGCTTTATAATAAATAAATAAAAAGAAAATCTCATTCCATGCTTCATCTGTCTAGCATGAAGATTTGTTATCTGTTATCAATATCGTTTTGATCAGGCTCCAGTCAGATGCACTAATGAAAATGGTTTTGTATTTAAGAGATTTTTCATGTACCATATTAGATAGTTTACTTCTAACCAAAGTTGTCAATTTCGTTTCGTTTCGGCCGTTTCGGCCGAGACGTTTCGTTTCGGTAGCTTATCCGAAAAGATAAGTACTGCGTTTTGTTTCGGAAGATTTTTCAGCCGTTTCGGTGCGTTTCGGCGTATTTCGGCCGTTTTCAGTCGTTTCGGTATGTTTCGGCCGTTTCGGTAAAATATATTTTAGAGACCAATTTATGAATTATTAAACCTTTCAGAATTATTTTAAAATATATATATAATATCAAAAAAAATCCTAGTTACCCTATCCTCATTTAAAAAATATATATATAATAACAAAAAAAAATTCTAGTTACCCTATCCCCACGGTCGCATCTCTTAAAAACTCAAACTCTTTATTTTTATTGTTATTATTATTTATGAAGAATATGAATTATGAATAAATTTTTCATTATATATATATATATATTTCAAACTCTTAAAAACTTAAACTCTTTATTTTTATGTTGTTATTATTATTATAAAGAATATGAATTATGAATAAATTTTTTATTATATATATATATATCCGAAACGAAGCACCGAAACGGTTCGATACCGAAATATTTCATTTCATAAGCTAAACCGAAACATAATCCGAAATGAAATTGATAACCTTGCTTCTAACACCTTATGGTTTATTATATAAAAAAAGGTTTTAAATGCTATGATGCATGATGGCCTAGCTTTTCCTTAGAATGTGATGCCCCACGTCCTAACACTTAGGATGGAGGATGTCCCATCCCATCTCAGATCCTTTCCCGATTTCATTCAATTTAAATACTTCCAATGGTGGGGCATCCCACTATCCCATGGGTATTTAAAACCTTGACATAAAAGTACACTGTGTGAGATAGTTTATTTTTTCATCCATGTGTTTTTGGTTTGTCTAGATATTAGCATGAGATGCTTAATGTGGTATACAATAACTAAGATTCATATGACATATTTCAGAAAAATGATTGGTAAATGCATATATGGGAGAACAAAAGCTCTAGCTCCCAATATAAAATCTGACAGCTAAGGGTAAGTTAGAGAGATGCAATGAAATGGCTGCTCTTCGTATATAAGACCATAATAAAATGCTGATGACTGCTCAAATGTCAGAGACTCCACATGGACATATCAGTATATTGCTACCCATTAGCAGGCTGGCTTGAGAAAGGATTAGACTAAAACCACAACACAGATATTTCCCATATAACATAATTGTGTATCCCCAAACCTAAAGGGCCACATGTACTAATTTAAGTTATTGACAATTTTGATGGCCAAGTTGAGTTGAGCCGACCCTATGTAGTTGGAAATGAGTTGAGTTGAGACAATTTGATGGCCAAGTTGTGTTTCCCAGAAAATATACTTAATAAGTGGTCTATCTAATTCTCATGATTTGCACTAAAGCATATCCACTATCAATCACAGGAGAACATCCTGACTGGACATAGAGAATTGGTTAGATTACAACATTCAGCACTTCTGGTGTATCAAAACAAAAACCAAATGTCGATCGGCACTGTGATAGCTCCTGACCAGCTCCAGCATTGGCACAATATCAGTTGCATGCTACTACTTGACATGCTGCATGCCAATGCCTACCAAGCACTAGCCTGACATTGCCTGGTACATACAATGCTAGTGCCATACCATGATGCAATAGTTAAATTATTGTGTCAAATAACTTTTCACAGAACAGCTCTAGAAGGAAAAAATGAAGTTGTTTATAGAAGGTTTTCCTATGTTGAATTTATCCAATGCATATGATCAGATTACAAGACCCAATGATAACAATATATATTAGTATTGGTAATGGGTGAGGCGATAACTGCAGTATACATTCCAATGACCAAAATGGGATATTGTTACAGTGGAAGGCTTAAATGCCAATTTTAAATTTCCATGAGGGGGGAATATCTCAAAATATTCTCATAGTTTTTTACAGATCCAATCAGTTATTCATAGTACCATGTTCCTGTGTTACAGTTTATGTACAAGTGATCAGACAAGACCTAACTACCTTCTCAGCGATCATATATTGTTACTTGTAGCAAATTGGATCGTATTTGGTATATATCCCCACAATATATGAATTACAGAAAGTTGTTTATTGGATATATATTACACAACTATGTAGAATATGAGCATAGTATTATTGAATACAACAAAAACCATCTGCTGCAATACATGAAATAACAAGATCAGGTTGATTTTAACACAATCCTGGTTTCTTTGTGCAGCAGAATTTGCTAATAATATGCATGAGTATTACCTTTTAGATAACTAGCACCCTTGCCAAACAATTCCTTGGGCACTTCCAGTTGTTCAAATGTGCTTGGCCTGAAAAAATGAGAATCCACAATTAATTTCAGCCAAATGTTTCTGTACAAAAATTACATTAAGGATAATTATATTAATAAACTGTGATAAGTTTAAAGAAATGCTACTGAGATTACTCACTCCATTAAGGTTACAGAGTCACCTTCCTGGTACAAATATGTGAATGACTTCTCTTCAACAAAAAACCCCTGTATGACATGGAAAAAGATTAACTCTATGATCCTGTCATAACTTGCATCTTGGATTTTTCTTTCTTTTTTTCAAAGCTTTTCCAAAGAAATTGTAAGAACCTAAACACTTTTTTAATAAAAAACATGAATATTAAATTCCATTACAGCCTCCCAAATATCAATAAACATTTTGTCCTAGAAATCACTGATGCAACCTAACCATGAGTACATCTCTCATTTTATACTAATTTGCAAAAGGACCTGCTCCAATTGCAACAGCAATTAAATTTGGAGAACTCTTGAAATAGAACAATCATGATCATCATAACAGTTAGAACCTAGGAAGGTCCTAGGCTCCAATTTTATGGTTTTTCTTTTTCTTTTTCTTTTTTTTTCTTGATGAAGAGTTATACACGACTTTTTAATCAAGCATTTAATCACCATACTAGGACCCATCATGGTCTAGTAGGTATAGCATCGGGATAGTATAGGATAAAATGGGAGGATCATAATCGCTGTTAAAAGCATGAACAAAGAAGGAAAAAAAAGACAAATAAATTAAAGAAATTGGCATCCCAAGAAGCCTAGTTGTTCCAAGCATCCACCCTAGCCCATTCTAATATGGAAATTGCATCTAGGACTCGATCTCTCCTTGGTCTAGTACATTAATGCCAAAGTTAATAATGAATGCTGAATTGCTAACCACCTGTTGAATAATAGACCTCTCTCTGGTCTACTATGTTGCTGCCAAGGTTAAACATGTCCTTAAGCTGATTGGATGCTGAATTGCAAACCACCCCTTGAATAGCTTTAACCGTTGGTATTCATCCCCCACCCAACTAAGCAGCAAATGACTTTTTTCATTGTTTGGTTGGTGCTTCCATGGTAGCAGTTCGCAGGATAAAGTAGTGAAAAAAATGAAAAAGCAGAGCAGGGGAAAAGAGCTTTCGACAGCTAAAGTCATTTTACCCTCCCTCCAGAAATAAACTTACCCAGGTTAAGTATTTTATTGGCCTTTGACCAAACATATTAATCCACACTTTTTTGGATAGTGTTTAGCTAATTAACCCGATAATTTTATGTTATCCACTCTATAACCAGCATCCAAACCACTTTAAGTCTTTATTTTAACTATCCAATAATAGGCTATAAGTGTAAAATCAATTTCCAATATATGTTGCCGCAGTTGACTAGAGAGTTACACAACCAGCTTTTCTTTTTCAGAAAAAAAGGCCATAGGAGAATAATTAAAAGAACAAAGATCTGTATTGCCTTGGTGTACTCGCCCCTTCAATGACAAAGCCAGATGGCAATATGGCTTTTATAAGTTAGATATCATAAGTAAAAACAATCTGCTTCTATCAGGAAGACCTCTAGTTGATCCATATGTTCCAATCGATAAATGACAGATTAATTTAAGACATGATTATGGACATTATAACAGCCAACTTTTCACTAAATTGACTCAACAAAAGAGTTTGCTTATTATGTTGTTCTAATGTAATCAACAGACAATGTATAGGAGCATTTAATAAAAACTTTCAAAGATCTATCTTGAACCATTTTAAATCCAAGCTCATAATAAAGGCTAAGATCTTCTTAATAACCAAGACAAACCCCATCTCCTTCACCAGGAGGAAAGGTAAGATTTTATGAACCCTTAACAGCAAAGACCCAGAGATGTGAGCGGAAATGGGTTCAGTTGATTATGGAAAAAGGTGGAAGACAAGAAAAGGTCTTCAATCCTATCTTATCCTTTGGCATATATTTTAATATGCCATATCTTACCACCCCTATTCCTGATAAAAGTTAGCATGGTCAGGTACATGTTCCATGCCAACACAATTCCAATGCAGAATACTTTGGTCCTTGGCCAAAGTTACAAGTCCTTTCAGAAAAAAGCATTTACCATCAGCAAGGATCATGCAGCTCAGAGGTCTAACCTTTCATCATTCAATCACTGGCATTTCGACAGAAAATGTATTAAACAAACAAAGTTTTCTATTTGTGTTATGGTCTGGATGGCATTTATCTTGTTTCATTCAATATTTTATAAACATCTAATATAAGATGAGGCAAATTAAGTTGATGATCAGGATCTACTTTTATGTAGAAAATTGTGAACTAGATAGTAATCATAAACCACTTATCTTATTGTGAATGCAACAGAACTCATTACAAAACAATGAACCAAAAAAGTATAAATTATTTATCCAATATACAGTTAACAGTTCAATGTTGGCCAAATCCACCACCAAGTAGATAGAACATTAACATGAGAATTTAACTAATAGTTTGATGGTTTGATGGTAAATTGAAAATCTAATATTCAGCAAAAAATTATAGTATTCCATGTACATACTCTCAATAGCCTCATCAGTACGAAATCTTTCAGTGACATCCCGAAGTTCCACCTATCAGAGCCTATAAACAGAGGTTATAGGATTAGTCAATCTAAACACAATAATTTTCCTTAATCCTTAAATCCACACAGTTCATGGATCCCAAAAATGAAAAAAAGTAAAAAAGGTAGAACAGCTCTGGGATCCATGTGGATCAAAGGGTGGAAGAGGTAATCGGATCATGGACTTAGCTACATATATATATATATATAAAAGTATGTGTGTGCGTGCGTGTGTATTGGGGGGGAGGGTTTAGAGAGTCAAAAAATTTCATACTAAAAATAATGAAATAAGTAAAATTTCATACTAAAAATAATGAAATAAGTAACACCAATCTTCTCATGATAACATAAATTTAAAGAAGCAAAAAATAAATCAAGAATTTGATTATTTATACAATAACATCTCAAGATTCTACATATCTCAGCCTTCAAAACATTACAAAAAACCAACTCACTCTTCAATATATACTAGGCCTGCAAAGGGTTGTGTCTACCTAATCAGCCAAAAGCCGGTGCCAAAGTTCAAGGTCCAGGTTCTGCCCACAACTAGGTCTGCCTAATAAACTAACACTAGCTCCTTTGGCTTTACCATATAAGAGAAAATAATAACTGACCCAGCACTTCATCTTATCATGTTTGATCTACTTGCATCATGAATTGACACTATTATATTAATTACTAACAGCTCATCTTCATAACCAAGTCAATAAGTCAGCTGCTCACCAGATACTAACCCTCACAAATTGTGTGAATCCTGAAAAGCACATTGAATGCAGACATGTCTCACTTGAACCAAATTAAAATCAAGTAGAACTACAATATGGATGTTAGAAAAGAATTGGTTCATAATATGACAAAGAAAGTTGTCCCAGGTGATGAAAATCAGTTGGGAACCTAGTCGTAAACAATTCTTCAATTATACTTATTCACAAAAAAAAAAAAAATCATTTGCCTCAAATTGTCAACTCAAGTCATTAAAGTTCTTTATAAAGTTTGCATAAGAGTATTATAAATGAAAAGACAGGAAGATTTGAAGAATGGAAAGACACAATCGTTAGCATATAATTAGTAAATAATGTTAATGTAATGGGGATGAATTAGCTGAAGGATATCTACGAACCAAGTCCTGACACCATTTACCAAATGCTCGGTTTAAGCATAAAAATTAAAAGAAACAAATATGTGAAATTTAAATCAATTGGATACCTGATATAATAGCAAATCAATTGGACTAAAGAACAAAAAGACCAGATATTTGATGCAGAAATAATTGACAGAAATTATTGCATCACTAAAACAAAAAAAAAAAGTAAATAACTTTAGAAAATGATGAAAATCACTTGTACAAGAGCAGCATCAACAGTAAACAGTCTGCATAGTAAATACCGAACAAACGGAATACATGTTGTCAGTGGCATCAACTTTTAAACATGATGAAGTAAATGGATGATAGCTCACCTGTATGGTGGCTCCTCCCCTTCCATGCTGTGTGTGCTGAGCTTTTAGCACCTATACAAGACAAAATAAACCAAAATGGAGGCAATAATCAATTGCAAAAGCAACAAACTAAATAGCTCCTACAAATTTATGATGGCACAAACTTAGCATCTTATGATGATACCTGATAAATACGCCCTTCATCAACGGAGTCCACCAAAACCAGTCAGTAATGAACTTAATTGGTGAATTCACAGCTGAAATTTTTTAAGCATGATAAAAGGTGGGAATCTAATTGCAGACCTTTTTTTTGTATTACATTTCCAAGTCTCACCTAAACCATGTCAATCTAAAGTTATAAAGCAGTACAGCTTTAGTAAGATATAAATATAAATAGAAGATCTCAAATAAACAGCATATACGGAAATGTTTTGTAGCACAGAGTAAACCAACATCCCAAATATAAAAATTAACAGAACGATCAAGAATTCAACAAAGAATGCGAGACAGAGATCCTGATCCATTCTTCAAGAATGCAAACCCGTGTCTATATGCTAATCATCAGCAACGAATACAGATCCAAGAAAGAACCCGAAAAACGAGCATAAATGAATTTCAGGACGAGGAAGAGAGAATGGAAGCATTACATCTGAATCGAGTACTTTGGCGCCTCGGGTTTGAATGGCCGCCCACGGAGCACCGAGGGTGGTGCGGGGAAGGGACCCATCAGGTGTTTGATTTAAAGGCTCCGCTGTCCAACGAGCAAAGGTCGTTAACGAAGAGGAGGGCGGCAGAGAGGGCACGAGGAGGAGAGCCGCAGTAATCGCCTTCTTGCGGTCTGCATCGGAGTTTGAGCGGTGTCCGGACTCCAAGACCCCGCTTGAACCCGAACCCCTCTCTCGACCTTTTTGCTGCTGCCGCAACTCTCTCTCGACCCTCGCCTTCTTTTGGACCCCTGGCTCGGACCCTAGATGCGGTGTAATCTGGGCATCACATGAGGCTGAGAGGATTGACGGACAGTTATGATCTTCTCTGCCTAATTACAGATAGAGGTGTAACTCGGGCTCAAGAAATTTGAATTTTTTTCAACTTTAATTCTAACTCTATTTATAAAATGTCAATTCTAACCTTAATCCTAATCCTATTTGTAAAATCTCAACCCTAATCCTATTTTTAAAAATTGGGTTTGGGTTGAGTTTCGGATTGGAATTCGGGTTGATGAGAAAAAATAAAATAAAATGCTTTTTTCAAAGTAAATAAACACCGAATTATGGATCCCAAAGAAGAAAAAATAAAATCCCTTGCCTAACGCATAAACTGGACTTGGGGCTTTAACATTGTATTAAAAAAAAAGTCTTAACTCAAACAAAGAAGAGGAGGAGGTACCGTAAACAAAGAAGAGGAGGCGGAAAGTGAAACGAAATGTGCGGATGGTCCGCCTTTATGTTTATCCTTTTTCTCGCCTGCGACCGACGACCTTGCCCTCATCGCCCTTAAGTTGGCCATCTCGTCCGACCCGATTGGCGCTTTCAATGCTCCAAAAAATCTGGTGCCGATAAGCTACTCTCGTTCGGGTAACCCTCGGGTTCGGGTTATTTCGGATTCGGGTTGCAGTCAACCCTAACCTGGATCAATTGCAAATCGGGCCGGATTAAACCTGGGTCTTTCGGGTTCGGGTTGGGAAAACATGAGTTTAAACACTGCTATAAATCGGGTTCGGCAGGCTGGGTTCGGATTAAACCTGGCCCAAGTTGCACCCCTAACTACATATTAGTGAAATAAAACGATCACCGTTGGATTTCTCCTATTGGTGAAGGCCGTTCAAATGTCTGCTCCCCTTGGTTTTGTCCTTTAATCATGGTGGTGATTTTCCTCCTTGATGATAAGATCACTGATGATCCGACTTCAACCGATTGAAATATTTTAATTATCAAAGTTTACCAATAATCATAGTCATTGTATTTGTTACAACATGGAAGGGTACCACGCATGCAATAAAAATAATGCTTTAAAACTTTATTTGCATAATAAAATATATATATATAATAATACTATTATATATATATTATAATATTATAATATGTTATATAAAATTATATATTATAATAAAATATAATTATATTATTAATAATATATAATATATATTATATATTAATATAATATTATACTATAATAATAAATAATATTTTAATATATTGCATATTTATCAACTATAGTAAATAAAATAATAATATGATATTAATTAATATATTATAATAATTAATATTATTATATATTCTATTGATTATAAATATTATAATATAATATCATAATAATATAATATTACTTATATATTAATATAATAATAGTATATATTTATGTCTAATAATAATAAATTTTATATAAGTATAGATATTATATATTTTTAATATATATTATTATAATATATTATCATAT
Source organism: Calamus simplicifolius (assembly GCA_900491605.1). NCBI lineage: Eukaryota > Viridiplantae > Streptophyta > Magnoliopsida > Arecales > Arecaceae > Calamus > Calamus simplicifolius. The sequence continues at coordinate 422,181 of UESW01001414.1, read as the reverse complement.
CAATGTAGATTTGGTTACATTCAAATATAGCCAAGCTTAAATTTGATTACCTTTCTCATCCTTAAATTCATTTAGTTCACGAATTTCAAATAAAAAAAAGTAAAAAAGATAAGATGATTTTAAGACTCATGTAAATTCAAGGGTGAAGAACGTGATGAGTAGGGTTGTCATTAAGCTGAGCCACTTATGAGCTCTTCGAGGCTCGGCTCATAAAAGCTCGTTCATGTTCGGCTCATCATGTAAACAAACCGAGCTTGAGCTTCATTTTAGAACAGATTCGATTAGGAGCTCGCGAGACAGCTCGATTAAGAGCTCGTGAGATGGTTCAATTAGGAGCTCGCGAGCTGGCTCGAATAGGAGCTTGTGAACAAGATGTCCTTTCATATTCTTTGTCTTTTCATCTTTTTTTACTACTCTTTGGGTTTAAGAATCGAGCTTTTTTTTCTTTATTCTCGAGCTGAGCTTGAAACAAGCTTAATTTGAGTCGAGCTTGAAACAAGCTCAATTCAAGCTCGAGCTTGAAACGATCTTTTTCTGAGTCGAGCTTGTCGAGCTTTCTAATCATACCAAATGAGCAAGTTCGAGCCGAGCTCGAGTCGAGCCCAAGCTTTTTGTAATCGAGCTCGAGCCGAGCTTGAACAAGGTTTTTCAAATTTAAATAAGCTCAAGCTCGAGTATTTGTTAATGAGCTGAGCTTGAGCATGAAAAAGCTCGACTCGATTGCAGCCATACTGATGAGATCATAAACTTAGCAACATTCAAATTTATCCAAGTCTACCTCTTATTGTATAATATTTATATATTATATTATATTATATTATATTATAATAATATAGGAGAGACCAATAAATATAGAGATAAATTCATCCAAATATTTTGTTATAGATCTCCATCATTGCGGTAACTCAATATCCCCAATCCCTTGGGTAAGTTTAAGATCATTCACTTAAACAGTGATTTTAATTCTAAGAGATCATAAATCACTTCTAAAATAAGGATAACAAATAGAATGATCATCATTCGAAGATCACCGCATACCAAATATTATCTAAAAAACTATATCTTTTACCAAAAAAATTGCATTTGTTTATTTATATAATAATGGTGAAAATATACTTTTTATTGCTACAGATTTTTGTTCTTCAACTTGAGGATGAGTGGCAGTACACATCGGGATCCAAGTGGCGTTCTTCCGTCTTCGTAAATCTGCAAAACAATGCCCTCAAGCAGGGTTCAAGGTGGTTGGCCCCTGCAGAGGACCCTCCGATGCCCAAATCAGTAGAGACCCTTAGCCATAGATAATGTGGAGAAGGTTTTAGAGAGAAGGAGACTCCAAAGAAGGGTTCTAGAATGTTATGGCATAAATAAGGAGTTGTGGTGTATCTTCCTCCTTATCTGAGGGGGTTATGGGACCTGGTGTTTAATAGGCAACAGGATGGTATGTTGTCACTTAATTTTCGAAGAGCTATTATGGAAGTTGGAAATGATAAGGCCATCGATGTATACCTTATCAGGGAGATTCATGATCCCGCAAATCATGAAGAAGGGGGAGCCTTATCTGGCTCCCACTTTATTTATGGCGAACCACTTTGGGAAGGTGCTTCTGAGATTCTTGCGATTCTTAGTGATCTGTTGGCCGAGATGTTTGGTATGGGTCAAAGGTCGGTAAAGGGAAGGGTCGGTCAAGTGATTCCTGACTGTTGAGGTCTTGTTGCTTTAGCTCGGGAGTGAGACTCGATGACATTGAGGGTTGATCAGCCAAGGTTCAGTTGGCAAAGCTTGGTCTGGCAAGGCTCGGGCAAAAATGCTAGGCAGAGGTCGACGAGGCATCCTTCAACTTTATGAGGGTCGGCTGAAACCCTAAGGTGGGCCCGATTCGTCCACCCATGTTAGCTGATTTATGCGGAAACCTTTTTACTCTGCATCACTTGCCCCCCACTCCCTAGTTCGAAGTTTACGTTTGGGCTTAGGGAGTAGAGTTATGGTGATCGAATTTCATTGGAAAGGATGAAATTCGAAGAGATGCACCATAATGATGCCATAAATATCAAACCATCGCGCCTTCATCCCAGCCCATCAAATGAGAGGAGCATTTTTGAAATTTGATCAAGGGTGATTGGCGAAACAATACGTAGCGGAGCTGGGGATCATAGCGCTTGAACCAAAGAGTCGCGGCTCCTAGGGTTCCTCGCTGAAGATGTTCTGCTCTTTCATGTGATAGCTTTAAAAGGGGGAGACCAGTGCCTTCTCTGCTACGTCTTCTCAAACTTTTGATTATTGTTCTCTCTTCTGAGACTAAGTGTCTCTAATAGGAGAGTATCATGGACAGCTCTATAGCAGTTCATTCTGAGGATTTGGAGCATCCCGCATAACCTTGACAATGACTCTGGCAGATCTAGAGAGAATCTGTCATGAATATTGGATCCCCGGCAACTATGATCTATGAGTGTTGAATTCTAGGCAGAGGGTGTCGGACGAACTGGAGTCCGGGACCTTCTTTTATGAGGAGTGCTTCAAGATGGGCGTCCACCTTCCTCTTCATCTAGTTATCGAGGGGTGATGAAGTTTTACGTGTATTCCTCTCTGTGATGGCTCCTAATAGCTGGCGGCACATCATAGGATTCATCTTTATGTGCTAGTTGATGGGGGTAACGGCAACGATGCCTCTGTTTCGGGCATACGACAACATCGTCTTCCCTAAGAATTCCTTCTGGCTCTACATCAAACCCCAAAAGATGTTCAAGAGGGTATCGGGGGTTCCATCCTCTATCAAGGGATGAAAACCCTACTTTTTTTATTGTTCATTGGAACGGTGAGTACCTCTTCCCCAGGTCATGAGGGAAATTTTCTGAGGACTTGAACAAAGTCCCTCGATTGTCGAGGTAGGAGTTTGGCGACCTCAAAACTCTCTCCAGTGGCAAGGCACTCTCGGTCGGAGTCCTTCTGGCCGAAGATGTCCTTTTTAACGTTGACCTTAGTAGCATTGATCCTCGGGTAAGTTCATTCTTTGGTCTACTAAACTTTACACTTGTCTGCTTGTGTATGATTGACTATTGAGATTTTTTTGTCTCCAATGGTTAGGTCAAATTTCAAAGCCTAAATTATGAAGATGCTGAAGAGTGGCTTGAGTAATAAGAAGGGCAAGAAGCGATGAGAGGGTGATGGACTTGACGGTGATTGAGTCCTCCACCGTGAGGTGGTGGCTCTAGCACTCGATATGGGCTCGGTTGATGAGGACCCCCGTATCAGTCTTAAGCCTGGTGTAGGCCAACACGATGTGGTTCCCAACAAAATGTTGAAGAGTGGCTTGAGCAGGAAGGAGGGTGAGAAATGACCACACCTGACCTCGCTGAGCCTTCACAAGAAGAAGAAGGTCAAACTCGACCTTAAATCTTCTTTGCCCTCATTGAGTCTTGACCAGAAGAAGAAGGTCAAACTTAACCTTAAGTCTTCTTCGCCCTCGCCGAGTCCTTCAAAGAAGAGGGCGAGACCTGGCTCCCTAAGCTCTCAAAGAGAGGGTGGCCAGGAAGAGGAAGACTTGGGTTTGGGTCTTGCCCTAATACCAATGCCAACAGAGAAGGTGTTGGTGGACCAAATAAAAGATGCTCTGCCCTAAAGGGAAGAGGAGCTAGGGATGGCACAGTGGGGCTTGCAGTTGGGCAAGTTCCAAATCTTGACGATGTTGTCCCAAGAGCCGGAAAGCATCTACTCGATGGAGTCGAGAGATGAATTCTGGAAAGAAGAGGATTCTCCAATAGATAAGTTCTACTGCTTGGTCATCGATGACCTAGATGCTCTCACCTCCTGTAATCTACAAATCCCCAAGGGGCTTGAGGAGCGTCGAAGAACAAAAAGGGTAGCGAAGACAAAAGGGTTGGAGGCCACCATTGCTATGAGCGGCCCCTATATTCTTTTGTCCACGGAGGGGCCTCTCCACCCAACGTAAGGAGAGGCCGAGAGGAGCGCCGAGGGTCGGGAGGATCCCTCGGCGAAGAGGGTTGGTGAACCAAGGCTCTTGGACAGACAAGTTGGCATAAGGGAAAGCCTAGCCCAACTAATCCTCCTCTTCATCTAGTCGATTACGCATCTGAGTCGCTAAGGCTGCGGTTTGAAGCATTTCGCTCCATTCTCCACCTATAAGAGGGTACTTTTGAAGCTGATCATGCGGAAGCCGAGCATCGGATGGTCTCCTTCTTGGTCAATGGATTTGAGATCCCCCAAGACTTGGAGGATCTGCCATTGCTCGAGAGCGATGCCCTTCTGAGGGAGAATGAACACTTTTTCCCTTCAAGTAAGTGAAGACTTCTTTTTCTTATTCTTTTTGACATATTTTGCTACCTCCAAACTTATTTGCCTTGTTTCATTATAGGCAATAATCCTTCAGAATGCGTTATATCGGTGTCTAAGCTCATAGTGGAGACTTAGAACCAAGCATTAAGCGAGGTTGCCAAGCTTCAGAATAAGGAGGGCTTGGCTAGCTAGTTTTCTGAAAAGCTAGCCAAGACCTAGGCTGAGCTTGAGGAGGCTAATAAATCGGCTGAGGAAACCCGAGCTGAGTTTTTGAAGTTCCAAGCGGAGGCCACAGAAGAAATAAATGTGTTGAATAAGAGACTTATCGACGAAGGTTGCGAGTTTGAAACCTGCCAACAATAAGTCGTAAGTGCTATAGCTGAGCTTGCGTCTGTACAGCATAAGGTAGGGGAGGATCAAGCAAAGTTGGAGCACGCCTTAAAGAAGCTCCATCAATATAAGAAGGAGAAGAGGCAGCTTAGGAGCAGACTGTAGAGGCGAAAAAGAAGGCTGCTTAGCAGACGGGGCTATTGCCGAAGCATGAGTTTATCCATTCTCCTGTATGAGTAAACTTTGTTTTGCTTCTGACGAAACTGACTTTGTTGGCCTTGTTTCCCAGGTGAAAAAGGATGAGGCTAGGGTAGTGAAGAAGATAAAGTCGCTGACCGAGGAGCTAACCTTGTGTCATTTGAAATGTTCCAAGCTTCGGAATCAGATGACCGAGGCTATCAATGAGCTACCCTAGTAGTTGAGAAGTACAAGAGCTCAACCAAATTTATTAAAAAAAGTTTTCATTTTTCAAGGAAGCCTACCTATTGGCAGCAAAGGAGACGCGACAGAGGGTTGTCCGATAATACCCGATCTGAACCTCTCGTTCCTAGAGGACAAGTGTTACTACGTCCCTTTGTCAGTTGATCCCTCGGTTGCATCTCATTTGTTCATTGAAGCTGAGTTTGAAGAGGGTGCCTTGGACATTGACTTTGAAAAGATCACAGAGGTAGACTCGGTCGGGGTTCCATATGCTGCCGAAGAGCTAACCTGGCCTGCTCCAGCTCCCACCGAAGAAGGCATAGCACTAGCCGAGCCTTAGGTTTAGATTTTTTTTTATAATGTAGGAGATTCTTTATTTTTGGTGCCATGGTGCACTTGCAATTTCTTTGTAACAAGAAATTCGATGAATAAGATTTTTTTTTTCAATTGCCTGTGCCTCTGAATAAATTTGATGAATATATTTATCAAAAACTTTGTTCTTTTGTTTTCACTTTTTCTGTAGGCTACTAAGTAGTCATTTCCCCAAAATGTCTTGCAATTGTTGAGCTTAGCTACTTAGGCTTCATGGAAGTAGTGTAGGAGTGCTCCGACTGAAAGGTTAGTGAGAAAAATCACATATGTCTCAACCCGACTGAAGGTTCGGGGAGACAATAAGATATACTTGGACGTGCCGAGTTTCGGAGATGAAAAAAAGTAGGGACTTAGCCCTTTTTAGGATTCATAGATGGAGCGAAGTAGCTTTTGACTCGGTCTTGCTGAGGTTTGTAGAATTTAGGTACTTAGCCCTATCGAGGTTCGGAGAACTTAAGTGCTTGGTCCTACCAAGGTTTGAGAACTTAAGTGAGAAAACCTTAGCCCAGCTAAGGATTTGGAGATAGGATTCATTGGATCAGTGATTGCGAGAAACTTGGTTCTCATTAGCATCTTACCGATAGTATACTCAGAGATTGTTTGAGTTCCATGTCCTAGGGATGGCTTTTCCATTAAGGTCTTAAAGATGGTAGGTGCCGGTCTTGATGACCTTTGCTACTTGGTAGGGGCCTTCCCAGTTTAAGGTTAGCTTCCTTTGCTTCGTTGGCTTAGAGACCAAAGCTTTGCGGAAAACCAGATTGTCGAGAAGGAAGAGCTTACCTTTGACTTGGGAGGAGTAATAATGGGCATGCATTGTTGGTACGTAGCCATCCTAATCCAGGCCTTTTCTCTAACCTCTTCGATGAGGTTGAAGTTAGCCCATAGATTTCTGTTGTTTGCTACTTTGAAATAGCTTTTGACTCTGTACGAGGGTAGACCGATCTCGACTGGGATGATGGCTTCAGTATCGAAGGCTATCCTGTATGGAGTTTCACCTATTGAAATTCGCTACGTTGTTCGGTGGCCCAAAGAACGTGGTAAAGCTCGTCCACCCACCTACCATGGGCTTTGCTCAGTTGGGCCTTTAGCCCTTGCAATAGGGTTCAATTAGCTACCTTTGCCTCACCATTTGTTTGTGGGTGTCCGACCGAGGCAAATCGGTGGCTGATGCCATGGTCTTCATAGAACTCCTAGAACTTCAGATTGTCAAACTGTCGACCATTATCGGTAATGATTGTATGTGGAAGGCCGAATCAACAGATAATAGACCACCAAACAATGTCTTTGGCTTGGGCCTCGGTGATCTAAGCTATCACCTCGGCTTCAATCCACTTGATGATATAATCAATGGCCATGAACAGAAATTTTCTCTGCATGGTGGTGGGAGAAAACGGATCGAGAATGTCCATTCCTCATTTTGCAAAGGGCCAGGCAGCTACGATGGGCATCAAGGACATTGAGAGAAGCCTTTGGATGTTTGAATGATGTTGGTATGAGTTGCATGCTCGGACAAGGTCATTCAAATCCTTCATCATGGTAGGCCAGTAGTACTCTTGCCGTGATACTTTATGGTTGAGGGCCTGACCTCCTAGATGGTTGCTGCAGATGCCTTCATGGACTTGTCGTAGGGCATAATCAATCTCTGATGGCCTGAGTTACTTGAGCAGCGACATGGAGAAAGAGCATTTGTAGAGTTATCCATCGTGTAAGACGTAGTGGGAGGCTTGCAAGATGAGTCGGTCAGCTTTTGTTCAAGCTATTCTTCTCCTTCTTCTTTGATTGTTCAGCTCGTGTCGACCTTCTGATTCTTCCACCCTAGTGTATTTGTCCGTCAGGGCTATCATGTCGGAAAGACTTCATGGGTAGTTTATCTTCAGTGTTAGATAGAAGTTTCCTTCCTTCAACATTTTGCCTACTAGGGCGAACATGGCTGCCTCATGGTTGAGATGGTCAACCTCCAATATGGCGTATTAAAACGGCCCAAGAAACTCTTCAGTATTCTCCCTCCCGTTGTTTCAGTTCGGAGAGGGAATCCGACCTTCGCCGATAGTGGCAGCTATTGACAAACTGGCTAGTGAAGGATCGGGTAAGTTCATCAAATGAGTCAATGGAGTTCGACTTTAATGTGCCAAACCATACTCTAGCATATTCCTTAAGAGATGAGGGGAAGGCCCGACACAGGATCGGATCTGAAGCATCATGGAACAGTATTATCGATCGAAGCTGTTCAAACTGTTATCTGAGTCTATTGTCCAATTATATGGCTCGATGGCAGGGAGTTTGATATACGGTCGGACAGCTTCATTCATAATCCTTCTGGTGAAGGGTGGACCTTGCTTTACCCAAGATTCCGGCAAGGAGGTGTGCTTTACAGCATATAATTCTAGTAGCATCTCCTAGATTTTTTGCTCAAGCACCTCAGCCCGGATGGACGGAGAGGCTGGAAGGAGAGATTGACGACTTGGCATCGAATGATGAGAAGAAACTGGAGACAAGGAGCGAGCCGATGAGGCTGAGAGAAGTCCAATGAGAAGAAACTGGAGACAAGGAGGGTTGTCGTGGGGACTTGTAGCCTCAAAGTGGTTAGGTGGAGGAGCTGTCAGTTGTCCATCGAGATGTTGCTAATTGGGTACAGTTGAGAGAGGAATTCCTTGGAGTCCTTGTATCAGCTATGTTAATACCTAGATTGTAAGTTAATCTATTTGTAGGCTACAGGTATGTATTTTAAAATTTTATAAAATACATTTGCAATGAAAGCATTAAAATATTGGATCTAATCCAATATCAGCCTACAATAGATCATGATATAAAAATTATATATAAAAGTGTAAAAGAAAAGTACATAGATCAAATCTGTGTAAATATAAATAACATAAATTATATCTATGTTTGTGGCCTAGTGCCTTAGATCATATCTAAGTCATCAGTAACTATAAAATCTTTTACCTTTGGATGCTTAACGACTCTCACAGTAGTGAAAAACGGTGGTAGGTAGTACTTCTGTAAGCCACACAAAGGTGTATGGCCTCTATAGGTGATCCACACCGAGATTTTGGTCCTGACCAGCCTTTTCGGAGTGCTAGCTTCTCTCAAGGCTTCGATGACTAGGTTTCTTCTTTTCAACACTAGGATGCTCTTGGAGTTGTAAAAGAACATGGAGGATAGATTTCGATGGAGAAGATCTAAAGGAAACCCTTTTTCTAAGACCTAGCTTAATTGCCAGGATCCCTACACCCCAAAATCCTTCTTCTCTCATTCTTCTTTTTCAGCCAAAAACCATCCCTTTTAATGCTCATCATCAGCCCCATAAAAATAGAAATCGTGGAGAGAAAAAGGGAAGAAAAATAAGGAAGAAATTCTTTCTTTTATTTTTCAGCCAAAAATCACTCCTTTAATGCTAATCACCAGTCCCATAAAAATAGAAACCAAGGAGAGAAAAGGGGTGGAAGATAAGGAATAAATCCTTCCTCTTCTTTTTCAATCAAAAATCATCCCATAAAAATAAAAACCATGGAGAGAAAAGGGTGAAAGATTAGGAAGAAATTCTTTCTCTTGATCCTTTTCATTAAAAGTCACCCCTTTTAATGCTCATCATCAGCCCCATAAAATTGAAAGCCGTAAGAGAAAAGGGAAGAAAGATAAGGAATGGGGGTTAATTAGAAAAAGGTTATCAACATCCCTTTTAAATTCAAATTTAAAATTTGAATTCAAAATTTAAATTCAAACTTGAATTTAAAAATTAGTTTAAAATTTAAATTCATAATTTTGAACTCAAATGGGTAAAAAAGTTAACACTGGGCTCAATTGGACCTAAATTGAGCTCAAACCAAATCACATTTGATTTGACCCAAATTATCATAGCTCAATCAAATTGAGTTGGCCATCAATTGTATTGCCAATTTAATCCTTCAATTAATTACTAACATTTAGTTTCTCAATCATCAAGTCAGGCAGAATCATCTATAGTATGTGACCCATAGGTTCGAACACTAAGCCGGTAGCACTAGAACATTTTTAATACTAATCGAAGTCGCCATCTAGTAATGATACCCGACATTCAGATAGGTTGAAGGTTGCAGAACAACAATCAAGAACCTCTGGCATACGATTACCATATAATTCATCCCTTTGACCCTCAATGCTCAAGATAACTTAGGGTTTAACTGCCAACCCTTAATCAGCTCATCCATAAAGTGTCTCAACTTCACAAATCCTGTGACTTCTCACAAGGACTACTCTAGTCAAGGTTTTGCTAAATTGAAACATAATGGGACATTCACTCCAAACTATTTGGAGGGATCAATCCCTTATTGATCCATTCACTGCTTCACAAGTACTTGACTGCACACAGAAACCTTCTGTCACTGGATTAAAAATTCAGATAGTCTAAGACTAAAGTATAGTAGGTTGCTTGCAAGCTACCATGATGATCTTAGGTCAGAGGGACACTTATATCTATACCCCTTCATGAACACTTCATGGAAGAAAAGCGTTTCGCATATTGATCACGTTCAGCAAGATGTCATACACCTCACCTACATATCATACCAGTATCAACACACTCCTTGGTAAAGAGGACAACCAACCCATATAACATACAACGACCTATACTTGATACATAGTTGTCTTATAACTACATATCATTTGGTCGCGACCATTTTAAGAACTACTCAATAAATCTCTTTTATTGAATCAATTATGGTTCTAAGGACTCCATCACAAAAGAATTCATTTAGAAAGTTGCAATATGATGAACCGCCAAATAAATATTTTATTGATTAATAATTCATATACATTTATAACTTACACAATCATCTACATGTTAGTTGATTGGCTTTAGGACACAATTCCCAACATAGACTTGCTGGACCAACATCTGGCGACAGAGCATTAGGCTGGGGCAGTTGTAAAGATGTTGTATTCTACGAGGGATCAAGCCTTTGAGAGGTGGCATGATCGGGGGCATCTACTATCATCCTTTTGTGGTTTGCCATTTAAAATGATGTCCTTCTCTTCTTTTCCTTTTCTCCTGAGATTTCAATTTTTTAGGGACTTAAGGACCTCCTTCTAGCGCTAATCTGTTGCTGCAAATTTTCGTTCTTTGACTTGGGGATGAGGTGGCAGCACATGTTGGGATCTGGATGGCATTTTCTCATCTTTGCAGACCGATATGCGACGGGACAGCTTCATTCATAATCCTTCCGGTGAAGGATGGACCTTGCTCTATCCGAGATTCCATTAAGAAGGCATGCTTTACAACATCTAATTCCAAGCGCATCTCCTGGATTTTTTGCTCGAGCACCTTGGCCTAGATGGATGGAGAAGGTAGAAGGAGAGATCGACGTCTTGGCGTCGAATGATGAGAAGAAACTGGAGACAAGGAGCGAGACCGATAAGGTCGAGGAAAGCCCAATGAGAAGAAACCGGAGACAAGGAGGCTTATCGTGGGGAACTTGTAGCCTCAAAGTGCTTAGGTGGAGGAGCTGTTAATTGTCGACCGAGATGTTGCGGATTGGGTGCAGTTGGGAGAGGGATTCCTTGGAGTCCTTGCATCAGCTGTGTTAAAGCCTAGACTTGCTGGACCAACATCTGGCGGCAGAGCATCAGGCTGGGGCGGTTGTAAAGATGTCGTATTCTATGAGGAATTAGACCTTTGAGAGGCAACCTGATTGGGGGTGTCTACTATCACCTTTTTGTGGTTTGCCATTTAAAATGGTGTCCTTCTCTTCTTTGCCTTTTCTTCTAGGATTTCAATTTTTTAGGGACTTGAGGCCTTCCTTCTAGCGCTAATTTGTTACTGTAGATTTTCGTTCTTCGACTTGAGGATGAGGTGGTAGCACACGTTGGGATCTAGGTGACGTTTTCTTGTCTTTGCGGACCTACAAAATAGTGCCCTCAAGTAGGATCCGAGGTGGTTAGCCCTTGCAGAGGATCCTTCGATGCTCAAGTCAGTGGAGATCCTTGGCCACAGATAATGTGGAGAAGGTTTTAAAGGGAAGGAGATTCCAAAGAAGGATTCTGAAATGTTATGGCGTAAATGTGGAGTTATGGAGTTATGGCGAAGTTGAGGGATAGTCGGCCGAGGTTCGGTTGGTGAAGCTTGGTCTTACATGGCTCGAGTGAAAATGCCGAGGCAAAGGTCAACGAGGTATCCTTTGGCCATTTTATGCAGAGACTTTTTTACCTTACATCACTTTTGATCCTCAAACTTTTAGTCTATAATAACTATCTTGCTACATTCAGTGACATGAGCATAGATGGTGCATATCAAGGGTCATGTATAATAATAATTTTTATTCAAATGCCTCTTCGCCTTGTTGGTTGGGTGCTGTTGAGCAAACATATGGCGTAAGAAGAGGAGAGTGTAAGAAACTAGGGTCATCAAAAATCATCATCAATATTCTGCTTTGTAATTTTAGAGTTGCAAAATTTATCAACTCTCCTAATCTATCATTTTCCTTTATTCTCTAGCATTCATCATTGATTATTTGATACAATTCCATCAATAAAAATATAAGTGGGCATACCATTAAGGTATTGTTTTTATTGGTCTCATCTTTATTAATCCCAAGCAAACTGGTGTTAAAGGCTCACACATGTTGGTTTGACTTTTTTTAAAAAAATGAGATTTAGCATGATGACACTATTCAAAAATATTTTCCATCATAACAATGTCTTTACTTGATCTCATTCCATATGCACCAATACTTGTTTAATTATTTTTTTATCTAATATTACCACTTTATATGAATATATTTTCTGCATTGATAGAATCGATCGTTAATGATTTTTATTACATACATATGTGCATTTTTCAACAAAATATCTTTCCTTTCCTATCTCCTTGCAATCTAGGCAAAATCATATATATTTTCGGTATGCTCATTAATTTGCAAAATAAAACCTCATTATGAACAACTTAATGGTTAATATTTTTAACTAAATTTATATTTACTTGTTTTATCACTATATATTATATCATTTGTATGCTAGTTGAATCCTCGGCCCTTGTTATTCTTATTATAGAAACAATTATAGTAAGAAGTTGAAAATTCAATCTTTTTTTTTTTTTTATCTTTTGAGAATGAAGCAATAATAATAATAATAATAATCTTTTGTAACATAGAAAACAATTTTAGAGCCATCACCATCTCACCTACTTAAAACTATCGCTCTTCAACCAAGACTTCCGTCCCTTTCTCTTCATAAAATAAATGACAAATCATAGCACAAACAATAAAGAATAACCTCTTTAAAAAATGAATTTATTTAATATTATTCTATTTTTATTCATCTTAAATTATCCGCTATGTAGGCTTCTTTACATTATTTTTTCTATGATATAATTTTCGATCATAGCTCTTACACATAATATCAATAAATACTAAGATGTATATTTTTAATCAATACATATAGATCTAAACAAACAATGCTTTTAAGTAGAATCTCATCTCATATGTGCTTTGCATGCAAAGAAATTTTAATGAAAGCTTAACCTTATTGGCCTCTTCGAGATGAGGCAATAAGCATAGAAATAAAACTAAAAATTTATAGTAACATAATAAATACCTTTTAATCATCATCTCTTTATTTCTCATACGATTGATTGACAATGATAAAAAAATATTAATGCATGCCAGTAAAAAATAGTCTATATGATACAAAGGTCTTATAAGAAAATAATAAATATAAATTAATGAGTTGATGCTAAGAAAAAATTATTATAATATATTTTAAGTCTTATATTATAAATACCAAAGAGATATAAACAGTTTAGGTTAGACACGTAGATGTCATTAAAAAAAAAGAAATATTTTAATCATTTATAAAAGAAAATAATTAATGATAAAAAATGAATTGAAAGGATGCTAGTTGAAGAAGGTGGATGTTCAGAGTAATTATCTTTAAAATATTCATATTCTCTAGTTTATCAACTTAAAAGATATATATTTTAAATAAATTGTATCATCATAAAATATAAAGTATTTATATATAACTAGAAAATACTCAACAACTTAACTAAACTCAACTAAGCCTTTTTTTTTTTTTTTTTTTTCAACTACATGTGATCGGTTATTTATATATAACTAGAAGATAGTAGATTTAAATTTTTTAAGATTAAAATATTTATAATCTTCAAATATTTACTTAAAATTTATTTTAATTTTTAAACTTTTAATTATCATAATAGATTAATTATATTTAAAATAATTTATTTTTAATATTTTATTGCTTAAAATTAATTAAAATTAATAAAATAATTAATATGTTACGATAATTAGATTAGTTGATAGTAAAATACAAATTATTTTTTAAATTTTAAAATAATATAATTAGATGTTATTAATTTTAAATTATTATATTACCAAAAAAAGTGTTGCCAATAATGTTGATTGATTGATTGATTGATTTATTTATTTAATATGTGATTATAATTAAACAAAAGGTATGAAAAGAGAGGAGGTTGATACTAATATATGTTTAAGCTTAAAAAAAATAGATTAACGGCAAATAATATCATAACGGAAGAATGAAAGATCATTGAAAAATAAAGCCGAGGGAGAAAAGAGAGAAAAAAGATCCCACCTTTCCTTTTAACCCACTGTCTCCACCTCGAATCCTTTCGCCTCTTCCCTTCGGCCCTTGGTTCCATGGCCATCTCCCATCTCCCTCTCCTCCTCTTTCTCTCCGTCGCCTCCGTCTCTTTTCCCCGATCCTCCGTCGCGGCGGTGGCGCCTCTTTGCCCTCGATCGGACATTACCTTCCTCGACGCTCTCAGATCGCAATGCCCTCTCTGGATCGAGCCATCGTTGCCTCTGGAGGTAGGGTTTTGTTTTCCTTCCACGTATATGCTTCTATATATGCGCATAATCCCTGTTTTTCGTGGATCTCATTCGATTCTCTCTGTGTGGGATTTCATTTTCTCCTTAAAATCGCGTCTTGGTGTTGGTCTTGCTCTTTTGGTTTCATTGTTGGTAACCGTTGAAAGGTGGGAGTTTTTGGGAGATTCTTCGGGTTTGTCCATATGATTTTAAGGCTTCTAGTAATTTTCCGTGACGAGAATTCTTGGATTGGGGTGTTGATTTTCTTGTGGCCAGATTCTATAGGTTCTAACTTTTGAAAGAATCCTCATCTTGGCATGTGCGCACATGTAATTCTGTTGTCCTGGAAAAAAAAAAAATGGAGTCGTTGTGCTGGAAACATGAAAATTTGCCTGTTTGCCTGAAAAATATGATATGCATGCATTACTTTTAAGTATAGCTGTTTGAGAAGTGTTGAGATCGCTGGAGGACCCACTAAAGCCTTCTCAATTCTTGCCACTACAAAGGAGCTTACCTGATTCTTTGAGTTAGTCTTGTTGGGGAAATATCTTTCTTAATAACCCTTGTTTTCTATATTATCTGACTGATCATTCTGATTGTCTTTTTCGTGTCCATATTCTTCAATATGGGTAAGTCTCATGCATGACAGGAAAATATTGAATATTGTGCATGTGGTTTCATGCTTGATGTTGTCCTTTGAAGTGTGTGTGGTTAGGAAAATTTAAGGGGTTTGGATGCCAATCCTTGCTACTATAAGGATAAGGTGCTAAAACATTTAATATTAAAGTGGAAAATAACTGGCTTTCTGTGAGAAATGGAGACTGAGGAAGGTAGACAAAAGGACCTGGAAATAAAAAATAGAAATATTTATTCCATGTCTCTTGATTATTGAGGTACAAGAAACCAGTGATCTTTTGGATCTAATTGTAACATACTATAGTGCTATCCTTATATGATACTGTCCTTGTATGACAAGTCACAACACCTGAACACCTCCAAATGCTCAAGATGCATATCCTGCTGCCAAAATGTTCAAAACTTTCTGAGAGCTTTTTCCTGATGTAAGCTGGTATGTTTTTGCTGCTGTGAGCAAGCTGGTTGTGTGCCATGTGCTTGTGTAGTTTGTTACTAGCTTGACCAAATTCAAATTCATCATTGTTAATTCTTAATAGTGATATCTTACCTTGAGACATACATGGACTTAATTATTTTGAGTCTTCCTAGAAATGTCTCAGCAAATAAAGAGCCTTAGGACGATGGGGCATGATCCTCATACAATGTGATCCTAGGCATAAGTGTCAGGAAGTTCTTCTTCCAACCCCCAACTTGCAGAGGACCAGCGAGCTGGAGTCCTCACGCTTAGGGTCAAAATATTTGAACATCAAACTCTCAGAGAAGAGAAGAATTTCATAGGTCAATGCCTCTAAGTAGGACATATTTTCCCTTTTTCAATGCTTGATGTAGTTAGTAGTGATATTTCTTGCCTTTTTAAGCGACACTACACACTACCATATGATAAAGATGGTGTATCAGAAATTGATATGAGGTTTACAATTAGCTTTATGGAAGTCTTAGACACTGTGAAAGGCTTGTGAAGGATTATTAGATTCAAATGATTGTTTTGATAAATTTTTCTTGTTCTATTATACATGCATTTTGGTTTGTCGTGTTGCTATTTAAGACGCTTCCCATGCATGAAAGAGAGAAAATATGATATGCTTGAAATATTATGTGCGCACGCGTGCGTGTTCTTAATAAACATCCAAATGATTTTCATAAATTCTCTGATTCAGATAAGGTTAATGTGCTAAGACATTCAATCCTCGATTGGAAACAACTGGCACTATATTTGTGTAGGTGGATAGCAGATTTGGACATAAAATAATGCATTTGATTTGGCATCCCACAAGTATTATTACCTTTTTACTTGTTCTCTTTAATTTTATTTTCTTGGAGAGGAATTTACTTGCCTCTTTAATATGTATAAAGTTGGAGTTTAACTCCATGCAAGTTGCAACCATTTCCCAATAACCAGGTTTTTCTCCCCTGAAATTCTAAATAGGAGCTATTAACGGCTCTGTCCTTGTATATCAAAGTCTGACATCAAGCACCCTTGGATCGTGAGAACACTTCATGCCAGATTGACTTAAATATGCTTGATAACCACCAAAGTTTGTTGGAAGCGCAATTGTTAGCATATTTAGACACAACATCATAAATCATGGTGACATGTTTGGGGATGGATCATGCCAGAGCTGGCGATTTGCCTTGCATTAGTAGCTTAGGCACCAGCTGAGCCAAATTCTAACTTTATGCATCATTAAAAGTAATGATATTTTTGCTTTGTATGTGCATAGGTTTCTATTTTTTTAAGATTTGCTTGCACCCAGACCATGCACATAAAGTATTCAAGGGTGTGTGGGTGTGCACGTGGCGTGTGTGCGTGTACAGGCCAGTGTTTGTGGATGTGGGGTGTGCACAGGTGTGCAGGTGCATATATGCGTGCATCTGTGTGTATGTGCGTGCATGTAGGTGCTGTACACGCAAGTGTGCGTGCATGAGTATTGATGCAATTTGCTTTCAATAAGGTAAGGCCAAGTAGCAGGCTGCTCGAGCTTGTGGGATTTGGGAAGTGTAAGACGTGTGCAGCTTTGTTCCTATGTGCAAAAAGGTTGAGTTTATATTTCAAACTTGTGATCATCACAATTAAACAATCTTATCATTGCACCATGGTTTACCCTCTATTTGGTGTGTTTGGAACTTCTCAACTTTTTTCTATAGGCCACTTTTCTTCTTGTAATTTTGTTTATTGCAATTTTTATTTTCCTTCTATAAGCAATCATCTATTTGTTTTTGTGATGACAACTCTCATGATTTGAGACATGTTTGGGTTGACCCACCACTGTCATATATGATGGGTCAGCTCAAGTCGAGACTTGCCATAAAAAACCATCAACTGTTCAAATTGCCTGGATCAGAGGTTGGATTCTACAGCCTAACCAGTTCCATGGTTAAAGAAAAATGCATTCAGTATGTTTATCCTATTCCATGGATCTTCTCAAATGGAAAGCCATAACTCTCCATCGTTTAGCCACCTAATCCTTGAATTCATCACCAGAGGCTGGAAGAAGGTAGATGGGAGATGTTAGGAGGTGGAAGTCAATAGGAAGATCTCATCAAATAGTGGTCACTAGGAAGAGTTTGCAGGCCACTAATCTTTTCATCTTCATTATTGGCAGCTGTGTTCAACCACCAGCTGATGGCCCTTGGGGCCAAAGATTTGGGGAAATTGGAAGAAGGTACTGTCATTGTATGCTAACAATCTGCTCTTTCATGGAAATTTCCCCCTCATGAACATGATAATAAATATTGAAGCTGCTTGACCCTCGTGTTGTTAGTACAAGTAGAGATTTGTTGACAGAGGTTATATGAGGAAGTATGTGGGGTGTCAGAGTCCTAATTATACTTTTTTTCAAAAAAAAAAAATGCGAGTTAACTTTATTGAAAGGACTTGTTATCGGATTTGTGGACTTGCATTGGTGCTTTAATTTATGACCTTGTTATCTGATTGTCTTGTGATTAATTTGCTGACTGTTTGGTCCAGTAACTTACTGCATTTCTAACCTTTAAAATTTTTACATATGATTCCTGGGGTAGAAAGTATCATATTCTTGCTCATTATTTGGGACTAAAACTGCAGTCTTGACTTCACAATACAGAGTATAGATCCAAGTATTAAGAATCCAAATCAATTGTGATGTAGAGATATCTGATCGGTTAAGACTAAATTGATAAATATGTTGGCATGGGTATTTTCTGTTTTTGTAATATTTTTTCAAATATTTGCTGTGGTCGATAATTTATTATTATAAGTATTTATTTAATTTTTAGATGTGATATCATGGATCAACTGGTTAACTCATGGTTGATCGGTCCACTACCCAGCTATCAAAATGGGTCGCTCTGGGTCCATGGTTTCAGAATGCCCTTTGTCAATATAATGCATATAAGCTTAATCTTAGTTGGCTGGCCTTATTGCCTTTTCTCATCAATATAATACCAGTTTCATGGACTCCGGCATGAACATAATTTTCATAACTGATTCTGGACTTCATGTCATCCTTGACCATATTGATGATGAATTTACATCCTGGAAACATCTCATCAAAGAAGTACTTGCTATGAAACTAGAAAGGCAGTTTAACAGGTATGTAGGCTGTGCAATTTAAACTCTTATGTTACCAAGATCCGCGAAAGAGGGGGAAAATGCAAGATTATATTGCGATGGTCATTAGATGTGGGTCCAATTGTTCATTGCATAGAGTCTATGAAGTTCATTGTCAAGATTTCAACCTAGTGATGCTTAACCATACAGTGCCTGGTTTTTCTCTCTTGATTTGTTTGCTGTTATTCAATTAAGTGTTGGGGATTTAGTCAACTTAGACCAGAGAAAATGAAGGGTTTCAATCATGTTTTGTCTTTGATTGTGTTCAAAAGTGACCTTTGATGTTCAAAAATGCTACAGCAGTAACTTTGCAGAAAGTTTGGCTCTCATGGTTTATTTGCTTATTTTGCCTCTGGTTCCCACATTAACTCTGCTTCAAACCATAGACTAGATTTACTATATATGCATCAGTATTATAACAGACTTATGCATATTATATGCAAAGGCAGACTTTGGCACATGGTAAGGTTGCTTCATTGTGCTTGGGCGTCATAAGTTCAAAACATAAAAGGTCTCACCACGCATGGGAAAAGGTTATGCATATTTGACCCTCCTTAAATCTCATAGTAGCAGGAGCCCCTTGCACTGGACTGTCCTTTTTAATGCATATTACATGCGCATATACAAAGGTTTCTTTTTATAAGTTAGTCAAAACATTCTAAATATAAGTTGTGAAGGCTTAAATCATCACTTTAAATATTAAAATGAAATGTTGAGAGAATTGCCAATGTTAGACTATTTTAAGAGTGAATCTTGATAATTTGATTTATCTGTCTTAAAAGGAAAGGCTTTGTGTTCCCCCAGCTCTTTGACTCTATGGAGGCCAGTATGCTCTACCTTCTCTTCTAATTTGACTGAGTTCTTCCTTTTTTCCCCCCTTCCAATTTTACTGTTTTTGATGGTATTAACTCATAAAATGAGCTCGTATTTAATCAATCTGATTTATTCAGCATTTGACTAGAGAGTTGGACTAAGAATATACCTCATTAAATCATTGTAGAAGCCCACCATTTGATGTCAGTCGTTGATAATGCACCCTAAAATAAGAAACCTCACGTACTGTTACCACAGCCATAAAAAATTATCATGTGTGACACTGTTTACATAAATTAAAGGGAATGGAATCTTCTAATGTTGCGTTGGAACCTCCTGTCTGCATCTACCTGATTGAGCTAGGATGTTGATGAATCCGACCAATCCAACCACAGTAACATGCTTGGGAAATCCAGCCTCCTCTTCGCAAGATTCTTTCTACTTATTTATCATGTATTTGTTATAGAATGCAGATTTCTGATGTCTCTGTGGAACTGTTGTAATCTCTCTCTTTATTCTTTTCTTAATAGATCTTCACTGTTGAAGCTAGTTGTCTCTAAAGTTGTAACTGTAGCCTGAATGGAGGTGTTGAATTGGTAGCAGTGCATACTGAAAGTTAAGGTTATCTGTAGGGAGAATTTTTTGACTTCCCAACCATTCAGGAAATACCTGAAAAGCATTTTAAAGATACCTTCACATCCACATTAGTAGGTCTATAGTTTTCCTTTGGTCTTGTTCAATTGTTTCCAGAGAGAACCATTCCACCTGTCCTGTGAGAATATGCATTTTTTTTCTTTTGGAGATGGTTTGCCTGGATTGATTAAAAATGAGACTATGGTTGTTTTTGTGGTGGTTGCACTGAGTTCGGGTTGAATGCTTGTTTTCGAGGTTGAGATCAACCATCAACAGAGTCATCTATCTCTAAAGTATCTTTATCTTGATTGGTCATTATGCACAATAATTACTTAGGATTGCCTTTCTTTTGAGAAATCAAGTTCATGTCTAATGCCACAATGCCAATAGAAATGTAATTGCATACAATCCATTTATTTCTCTTTATTCCTTTTCCCTTTCAGATAATATTATGTTGGTTTTGCAGGGCACCATTTCAATGGTGTCTTTGTCAACATTAAGCCACACTTTCCATACTAATGATAATGAGTTTATCTGCAAGGTTAAAGTTGCAACTTTCTTGTTGGTTATGGAGGAAAGAAAGCTAACCTTATTCTTTTTTGAAGGTCAATGGTGAGACACTTGAGCAAGAGTTGAGTCGGAGCCAGAGTGGTGCATATTACTCTGTTTTTTTCTATGCCTCATGGTGCCCATTCTCCAGCAACAGTCGACCCACTTTTGATGCGCTGAGCTCCATGTTTCCTCAAATAAAGCACTTAGCAGTTGAAGAATTTTCTTCTATGCCGAGGTATGTGAAAAGTTATTGTACCCATAACCTTTATTGCATTTGATCCATTGTCGGAGCATGAAAGAGGCTTTTCTGTTTTCTCACATGTGATGCAGTGTTTTTTCAAGATATGGGATTCACAGTTTTCCAGCTATCATATTGGCCAATCAGACGGTGATTGTTCGATACCGTGGCTCAAAAGACCTCAACTCCCTCGTGTATTTCTACAAGAAAACTACAGGTTGCTTCACTGACCTTTACCCTTTTTAATTTTTTCCTGTTTCTTTTTATCCTAATCCTCATAATGCACATCTGTTGTCTGCAACTTTATAGTCTGTCTGCAAAAGTTGCCAGAACTTGAAGGCTGACTAAAAGCAAACTCTTGAGGTGCCAACTAGCCCATTTGGTAAGTTGCTTGGTGTTGGTACTACTGACGTGTTGAATCCCACTTACTTGATTTTTGGATGGATTTTTTCATGTCCTAATCCTTAGAGAAGCAACGACAAAAGCAAATTCTTGCACTTGGCCAGGGCTTTTAATTATCTTGTTTGGCTTAGGGTCCAAGAGTGATTTGATTTGCCTGACACAAATGTGGACCTGGCTGTTAAAATGTTTGGTGAAACTTTAAAAAAACTTGCAAATAATCCATAGAAGGAAACTGGCTGAATCATTCTGAACTTTTTCGGTGGTTCGTGAAGTGCCCTTGAATTATCCCATAATTTGTGAAATTTAAGTGCTCCTGAATTATCTCAAAATTTGTGAACTTCACGTTATAAATTTCATGCCTAAGTTTCTTTTTCTCCGCATGCCAAGGGCAGGAGTTCTGCAAAAAGGAGGCCATGCTAGATTCATTAATTGCTTTTCAACCCAAGCTGAAATCTTGAACCTCTCAAAAAAAAAAAAAAGGAATTTCATTTATGAAAAACCGTAAGAAAGAATTTAAGAGCCTTCTTCTCTCTTCTTTGCAAGCTTTCAATTGTGACCGGGTTCTTGGTTTGTTACAGTATCATACGATACATGTAAAATTCTCAGCCCTATTTTCTCAGCCACATCAATTAATAAAATTCAAGATATCAGCTTATATGGTATTTCCATGTTTTCTGATATTTTCAATCAATTTTTTTTTCTTTCTGAAATAGGTTTCAATTAATACATCTCAAATATATGTTTAAATATAATTCTTATTACCATATTGGCTAAGATATTGATACTTAGTCTAAAAATATTGGTTGAGATCTTAGAAAATCTTAATTCCTTCTGAATTTTATAACTTACCATATTTAGTCCAGATAAACCTGGACCTTTGTTTATCTACGTGGCACTAAACTAGATAAATGGTATATCCAGATTTAAATTCCTTGCATCCTTGCTTCACAACATTCTACTTTGTGCACTCCCTCCTTTTTTTATCATCACCTCTGAACATGTACCCAATCACCTTTTCTCAAGAAATTGTTTGAGTTGATATATAAATTTTGCCTGATTTAGATTTTAACATCTGACTTTAGTTGGTATTATTTATTCTGTTTTCAGATATAGTTTTATGTTTTTATGTATATTCAACAATTAAATTGTTAAAATTATTCATTGCACATATATTTATTGTTGTTTTTAACTATTTCAAGCTTTAGCCAAGTTTTTTCTGAATTACCAAGCATTTTAAGTTGTGGCTATGGCCTAGCTTACGTTAAGTTGCATTTCTGGCAATCAAATAGCCCATCTCTTCTTTGTTACCAAGCCCATAAACATCAGCGGGCATCAGATTTTTTTCTGTCTTTGCAACTTCCTATGCTCATATGTAGGGGTGTCTATGGGTCAAGTTGGGTTGGTTTATAGATATTTTTAGAATCAAACTGATTGTTCCAGTAAATTGGACCTGAGCTAAGAAATTCTGTTTAGTTTATCGGTT
The DNA here is from genome assembly GCA_900491605.1 of Calamus simplicifolius. NCBI lineage: Eukaryota > Viridiplantae > Streptophyta > Magnoliopsida > Arecales > Arecaceae > Calamus > Calamus simplicifolius. The sequence continues at coordinate 399,601 of UESW01001414.1, read as the reverse complement.
TGCATGTACCTTCTTTAAATGACCATGAATCGATTTTATAGTAAATTTTATGTAGTCAAATGGTTACCCCTAGAAAAAATATAGCTTTTATGCAGCACATTTATTCACACATGCCTATAACATCTCAATTTTAGCTGCAATATAATGAAAACCTATATATATGCATGGTTAGGTTTGGTTTGTGTTGGTTTTTTAAAAATTCAAATTGAAACCAGACACTTTTTCGATCTTAGAAATTTTTAAATCAAAACCAAATTGAGAGATCAAAAAATCCAATTCAAACCAAAATGAAATCATGTTTCGGGTCGGTTTTACGGTTTGATCTGTTTTCTTGCACACTCCTACTCATACGCAATGCATGGACCAGCTGATAGAAAAGGAATCATCATATGCTGCTTTATAGTATAGTCAGTTCTTATTTACCCTTACACTGTCCTGCTTTACCGATGCAGGTCTCGATCCAGTTTCATATTTTGCTGTCGAACAATCCAGCAATTCAAGAACTGCGACATCCCTTTTGCCACTGGATGGATCTCTGAAGGAACTGATAGCCCATGAACCTTTCCTAGCGATCAGTTTAATTTTTGTCTGTCTAAAGGCAATGCTGCGCTTCTCCCCTGTGGTCCTTGCTCACCTCAGAGCCTTCTGGGTTTCACTTGCCTGGCAGCTGAACTTGGGGATCTTGGGTGAATGGAGCCAGCTTTTGGAGCGAGCACAACATGTATTTGATATCAAGAAGCTGTGGAGCAAGCTTAGGCTCTGCAATAAGACGAGGAACTTTCGGAAGGGGCGAACAATGCTCGAGCCTGGGCTTCTTCCCTTACTTCTGTCTCACTTGGCGAGTCTTCTGCCTCCAGAGTGGCCTCTCTAGACTGATGATATCATCCTTGTTCAATCCATTTCGACTATGACCATGGGAAGGAAAGCAGTGGGTGGATAGAGTAGTCTTCATATTCCCAAGGAGTAAATCAGTCTCATCATTTTCCTTGTGTCATGTATCTCTATCTGTGCTTGTTCTGTTTTGGGATTGGGGACATGGGGAAGAATCATAGCATGTAAATTTTCAGGCACCTCATCTTTTGTATATTAATTATATGGTAGTCTGCATTGCTAGTGCAATCCATAATCCAAATGGGTTTCCATTATAATCACTTTTAAATCATGACCTCATTTTGATACATATTTTTGAGGTTATTAATGACCTCACTATTATTGCCATTACTTCCTGTCTCTAAGTTCTACACTTGAAATGTACCCTATGTTTCTTGAACTTCATGTTGTTGTTGCAATCTTCAGTCCCGTCAGCAGCAGTGCATAACTCAAGTGAGATGTGGAGACCATGCTCTCTTTCTTAATGATCCAATAAAGTTTAAAATGAAGGCAGTGAAAAGCAAACGATAGGAGGATTCTTTTGGTTGAAAAGAAAGACAGTGGCAGATGCTTCTGGTGCCGAAAATAAAGAGGACATTAACAGATGAGATTTGAGATTAAAGCTCTGTTTCAGAACAAAATCAGTACACTGGTCAGTGATGCGCGTCTTGTAAGGTGTCATCTGGGATTGATAAAAGATCCTGGAAGCATTGGAGCCTCTGGAAAATGGCCAGGGTGGGCCACCTGTGGAGCCGTGGGTCAATGATTAAGATATAAACGTATTGTTCTGGTTGGCTGGACGGCACGCCTGTCGATTGACTTCTGGGGCCAAAGGTCATGTCAGTGGCACGCCCACTTGATTGACTTCTGGGGCCAAGATTTCTAAAAGTTGGGATCATTCGCGTCCGGCCACGTGACTTGAGGTACCCTGTGGACCACCCTTGCCCCTCAAGAATCTGCGGTTTATTATATCTTTTTGAATGCATGCTCCCTTTGTTTTCTAATAAATTTACGTCGACCCCCGTATTGCCCTTGAAAAAAATCTACCGTTTATGTATTCATCGTTTTAAATGCATGTTTTTGCCCCTGAAAATTCTGCTGTTTATGTATTTGACTTTTATTTTTATTTTTTTTGATACAAATAGATGATTACATTCACCTACTATGAGTTAGCCCGGTAGATCAGAGAACATGATCTATTTAAGTATAAAAGGATAGAAGTTAATCTACTTTTAAATCCAAATTTCAGAATGAAAAACCACGAAGCCGCAATCCAGTCAGCTCTAGAGTTGGCTTTCAATAGATATGACGATCTGAACTCTGTGAGCTTCCCTAAGGATGGACCGGATATCGTGAAGCAAAGGATTAATTGAAACATGATCGTCATAGTTCTACCGAAAGCCATCGGATAACAGTAAAGAATCCCTCTTGATGAGAAGACTACGAGGACGAAGAATCGAGTGACGTAAGAGATGCTGTCCAAGCTGCATAAAGTTTGACCAACGAAAAAGAACAGATCTACTTCAGCCATCAGCATAGCTCCGTCGAACCCATGAATTATAAATTTACATGAACTTCTTGAATGCATGCACCTTTAACATTCTAAACTTACATGGACCTTTTCATATAGTGTTTTACTTCGTTACACTCTTTATTTAATAGTGGTCATAAAATTTAAGAAAATTATCTAAAATATCATGTAGATATGCACGATAAGATAAGACTGATTTAGAAATATTTAAAATTAAATTTATTTCTTAAATTTGAAATAGAAACCTAATTGACTATTTCTATAAATTAAATCAAAAAATTCTTGCTTTAGTTTATTGGTTTATTTATACCCTAGCAGTGGTTCGCATTAAAGAAGAACATAACCCAAATATTTATATGTGCATGTAACACCTAAATTTTAAGTACAGTATAAAATAACTTATGTAATAATATATACATGTAATTTGGTTTATATTAATTTAAAAAAAATTCAAATTGCAAGTAAATTGCTTTTTAGAGTTTCAAATATTTTAAATCAAGACTAGACAAAGAGAAAAGATTCTATTCAAACTAAATTGAAATCATGGTTTGGATCGATTTTGTGGGTTAATCGGTTTTTTTTTGTGTGCATTCCTAATAGATGGTATATAAATGTAAGTTTTTCTTAGTAAATAAAACATAGAATAATTTTCTCAAAGTGTTTTTGGAAAAATGAGAGGAGATTGCTGACCCTTTTCAGTTTTTTAAGATAATTAAATTTAGAGTTGGTGTCAAGATTTTTTATTAATAACCTAATGATATAACAATATAATATTATTAATGATATGGAATTTTGATAAGTTAACAATGATAAAAACATGAGTATAAAATTATAGTAAAAATATGTATACATAAATAAATATTTAATTAATTAAATCATAATCGAATATAGTTAACCGAAAATAAAGTTATCCATTCAAGATTCATAAAAGATTTTAATTTTAAGAAGACTTAAACTCACTATCGACCCTTATAAATATCTCATCAAAAGCCTTAAAAAAGGCTAACAATTTTTTTCATTATTTTTCCTCTTTTTTACTTTATTATTTTTTAAATTTAAAAGGTTTAACTCGAGTATTGGAGGGATTCTTGAATGAAGCTTTGGCAAAGTGTCCCAAATGCTGAGGCGTCTTTGATGCTCTGCTACATAATAAATAAGAGTCCCCTTCAATCAAAATACTTTAGCCCCTATAATTTATCTAACGCAGTGCCGTGCAACCGTTGAATTATAACAATAGTTATTAGAATCAGATAGAACCAATCGATTGGACTGATTAAATTAGAATTCAAAGGCTAAAATGATCCGATCCTAATATAAAACTGAAAGCATAAGTAATTTGGAATAACTTGATCAATTCATTCGGTTTATTTATAAACCTATCAATTTGGCTCGAACCGGATAGAATTATGAATTTTTTATTATGTTAATCTTAAATTTTTTTAGTATGTAAAGTAAAATTATAACTTGAAGGCATGAGCAATTTCGGACAAATAACGGTGCGATATTCCACCGGCAGATATGGCTGTTAGTTCGGCGTCAGGGGCGGTGGAAAAATTGGAAAAAGGGTCAGCTCCTCCACTCCATCTGGCGTGCCCTGTTAGCTACGTTCACTGCTGGACCGTTGCGGTCGCGGCGCTCTCACGATGGACGATGGACGTTGGTTCCCCTTTCGAGTAGCTCTGTTTTGTCCTATATATGACTAGCACTTGCTACGTCCAAATCTACCATTGAATTTGATGCAGCATTGGGCATGCATTGTTCCTCAAACTATATAGCCCAAATAGAATGCATGTCGATGTATTTTATTAGGTGTTCGTCATTCAATTCTTCATTTAATGAGTATACAACCATAAGACATAATAAATCACATAGAAAATATTCATAGAATGCATGCCAATTGTTAGGTGAGATGGCTATACACATGTTGCTAATGAAAGGACAAAAATCAAAAAGTAAGTACTAAATAAATTTTGATGTAGCCAATGGTACCATGTAAGCGCTAACGACAGGGCTAACTAACGGCAAAAATTAAGACGGCCCCGCTTCTCCCAGGGCGGCCTCGGTGGCCCTTCCTCTCCAAAGCAGTTTCGCTCTTCGGCGGCCCCGTTTTTCCAAGGCGGCCCTTAGTAGCCCCACTTTTCCAAGACGGCCTTCGGTCCCATTTCTCCTCGGCGGTCCTCGGCGGCTCCGTTTCTCCAAAGCGGCCCTCGGCGGCCCCATTTTTTCAAGGCAACCTCAGCGACCCCTCCTCTCTAAAGCGGCCCCGCTTTTCAGTGGTCCATGCTTCTCTAAGATGGCCCTTGGCGGCTTGCCCTCTCCGAAATGCCCATGTGGCTCCACACGTGAGCCGTGCACACCAACCACCTAACCCACGCGCCTGATAGGATTAGGCCCATCAACCACCTGACCCATGTGCCCGATAGGACCAGGCCTACCAACCGTCTCTGAACTCACGTAATCACCATAAGTTTAGCAAATATTCTTCTTCACAGAATCCCACGTGGCTGATTCCCATATGAAAACCAAGGGTCCTTACAAGGGTAAGAGGGATCCTGAGCAAGGTAAAACACTTAACACACTAAAAATACCTAGAGAACACCCCAATCTCTGGGCCTTTCCCTTACGAGCTTTCTCAAGCTCACGACTGTGACTCCGGTCGCTGATTTGCCCATCGAAGGGTCCCTGTCGAAGCAACCTCTGGCCCTGGGACTTTTTGCAGGTCTCTCTTCGAAGGAGAGCTTCATCAACAACTTCATGGAGCCCTCGACATTTGTTATCAATGACCAGGCATCATCAGATTGGCACGCCAGATAGGGAAGGAAAAGAGCAGAGCTCCGTAACACCCAGCTACAAGTTTTCTTTTTCTCTACATCAACAATGGTGGTGATGCGTGCTTGAGAGGCCTCCATCAGCCATGCTGGGGGGCACCTCCAACCGGCAGAGCAGTAGGAGGTTAACCCTCCCGCTGCTAATCCTCCGATCACTCCCACTCCACCAGCTATGGCCATCCAAGCTGATCAACTGGCTACACTCACTCGACAAGTTCAGACTCTGACTGCAATGGTTCATGGACTGCAGGAGCAGCAGTCTGTGGCCACCCAACACTAGCCCAGGCCTCCTACACTGCCTGCGGCGGATGCACCAGCCAGCCAGCAATCCTCTCAGAGAAGACCTTCCCAGCGAGAGGCTCGCCACCATCATGCCTCACCCAAAGAGCGCCGTCGGAAGACCCTCAAGAGGTCACGCTCTCCCATCCATAGCTTGGGCAACTCCTCTCCAGAGCGACGTCGTTGGGAAGATCCCAAGCGGAGGAATTATCGCCCGCACTCTTTCCCTTCTTCTTCTTCATCTTCCGAATCATCAAGGAAGATTTCAACCATCAATCACCGGGCAGAGGAGCGCTTGGACGAGTACCACCGGTGGCTAGAGGAGCTCAGCAGGAAAATCAACAACTAGCCGAAGGTGGACTACGACAATCGTCCTCCCTTCACTCACCGTATTCTGGAGGAACCCCTCCAAATTTTATCTTCCTAAGTTGGATCCGTATGATGGTACAACAAATCCACTCGATCACCTCGAGAGCTAAAAGGCTCTCATGCAAGTCCAAGGGGCTACCGACACCCTCCTCTGCAAGGCCTTTCTTGCCACCCGACAGAAGGGTGACTGCGCCTGGCACTCCTGCCTGACCCTCCACAGCATAGACTCCTTTCGATAGTTAGAAATGGCTCTTCTAGCACACTTCGATGCCTATCGGAGGATCCCCAGGTGGCGGACGATCTCTTCTTCGTCTGTCAGAAGGAGGGAGAGTCTCTTAGGGATTTGTGGCCCATTTCAAAATGGCTGCCCTCGAGGTCTATCACTTGGATGATGCGGTGGCAACCCTGGCACTGAAACGGAGACTCCATCCTTCCCATTTCACTTTCTCTCTTGACAAGAAGCCGCCCAACTCCTACTCCGAACTTCTACTTCACACACAAAAGTACATCCGCACCGACGAAGCCAACTCCACCCGCAGGGAGTACGATGGGGCATTCAGCAGGAGGTCTGCTCGCCTGGAGCCAAGCAGACCCTCTCGCTCCAAGAAGCCCAAGCCACCGCATCGCATGAATGATAGGCACCGGAGCCTCACCTCCAGAGAAGATGAACTCATCCCTCTCCTTTCCCCTCGCTCTCACATTCTCGTGGAAATTGAGGGTGAGCCATACCTCCAGTGCTCCCCTCCAATGAAGAAAGGAGCTCCCCATAATAAAAGCCGTTACTGCCATTTCCACCGAGACTACGACCACGATACCAAGAACTGCTACAGCCTGAAGCGCGCCATCGAGGAACTCATCCAGAGGAGCTACCGTGGAAAATATGTCCAGAAGGGACCTCTGGTTGTTTCGGCGTTGATGGGGCCTTTACTTGCTCAGGCCAACGTCGACAACGCCCCAACATAGAAGACGGTGGGAATGGTTTCTTGGGGAGTGGGCTCTACGTCCAAAAAGCTGAGGGAGGATGGGGAGTTAGATGATGTAATCCCTTTTCCTAAAAGAGAGTTAGTTGGGATTGACAATGTAAACAATGATGGCATCATCGTTTCAATGACGATTGCCAAGCACCCTATAAAATGAATCATAATTAACAGTGGAAGCTCGGCTACCATCATTGCCTACGACGCATTTGTTTGGATGAATTTATCTCCCAGTTCCCTCCGACCAGTGGCAACACCTTTGGTGATTCAATAAGGATAGAAGGTAAGATTACCCTTCCAGTCACGGTCGGAACGTCGCCGTGTCAAAGAACAGTCTTGATGAAGTTCCTGGTCGTCCGAGTGCCTTTGACATACAACGTCATCCTCAGCCGACCCGGCCTAAATCTTCTCGATGCGGTCATCTCCACCAAGTAGTTGCTCGTCAGATTCCCAACCAGTAGCGGAGTCGGCGAGATGCGAGGGGAGACCAGCCCGATCCTGCCATGCTATTATGTAGCTTCAAGTCCTCAAGAGGCGACGGTCTCCCTGGCCCTAGGGGCACCCAATCCCAGGTAGCCCGGCAAAGGTGGAGAGCCGGCTAAGCGATTGCTGACTTTTCCATTGAGAGACGACCTGGCAAGGACGGTGCAGGTTAGCAAACTTCTTCCTGCGGAAGATAGGTGTTGCCCAGATGTAGCAACCCAAGAGGGGGGTGAATTGGGTTACTAAAAATTAATTACTAACATAGATATGTGCTTTAACCCTAATTCGAATTTACTTGGCAGCGGTGTAGTGAAGTGAACAGAATAATAATACAGACAATCAAGCAACCACAAACACAGAAGAATTTATAGTGGTTTGGTGCTAAACCCAGCACCTACATCCACTCCCCAAAACCTTTGGAAATTTCACTCTAATCGTATCACAACGATTATAACCTATAGCCTTCCCTGGCTAGCCCTCTTGTTTATACGACACAAGGCAGCCAAACCCCTAGCCTTACTAGGCTAGTCCTCTTGTTTCACAGCGCAAGGAAGCCAACGAGAATCAAGGGTTAACACTAACCCTTTTACAAGTGTTCAGAATAGGTAAGAACAAGTAGCTCCAACAATGATCAAATATTCAAGATATACTTTACAAATTTTGAAGCAACTCCTCAGCAATAAATGAAGAACTTTGAGGTAGCTGAAGCTTTGATTGCTTGAGGGCTTTAATTAATCTGGATGGCCTTGAGCAATGAATGATCTTCAACTTCAAAGCACACCAAATTTGCTTTTCAACACTCCAAAGAATATGCAATAAAAGCTCTTTTTCTTGGATTTCTTTCTCTTATTTTTTTCTTTCAGATTCATCATTTTGTTCCTCTAATCACAGCTATTTATAAGCATCCAACAACAAAAATATCCGTTAGATACATTTAAAATAAATGGAAAGTAAAACGGGAAGAAAAGATAACCGTTGAGATTATTTCCCTTAAGCATTGAATGCACTGAATCCATTTGAGAAAGGAAGATCTCTGCTATAATCCAAGAGATCAAAAGTTAGTATAGCTGAAAATAGTAATCAATTAAAGAGGAGAGAGAGAGTAAGAGAGAAAGCATGCCCAAAAAAAAAACAAAGAGGCAGCTAACTGGAGTTAATTCCAGGTAGCTGGCAATCTTGAAGACGCTCGAGCAAGATGAAGAATAAATCCACAAGCTAGCTAAGCAGCTAGCTAATTTGAAATCTCACGGCAACAGGGAAAGGTATCAGCCACAAAAGGTAAGGTAGTTAGCTATCTAGCTAACTAACCAAAAAGGTCTCACGGCATGAAGCTTGTCCCAGGGAAGAGTAGCTAACTTCTTAGCTAGCTCACCACAAAGTCAAACGGCCAAGAGATAAAGGTAAGATCCATTAGTTAGCTCTCTAGCTAACTAAGCCATAAAATAGTTAGCTATTCAGCTAACCAAGCAGGCGTCCAACGATCAGGAGAATAGAAGCCATAACAAGATAGACCCAAAGGATGAAGAGCATACCTCTTTCGTGACCGAGAAGGGCATCTACTGCTACAAGGTAATGCCTTTTGGCCTCAAAAATGCAGGAGCAACTTACCAGAGACTAATGAATAAGGTCTTCAAAGACCAACTCCGGCGGAACATGGAAGTATACGTGGCTGACATGCTAACAAAGAGTGTCCATGCCTCTGACCATGTCTTCAACCTGGAGGAGACCTTCAATAATCTCCGCTGCTACCAAGTGAAGCTGAACCCACGAAAATGTGCTTTCAGGGTCACAGCAGGAAAGTTTCTAGGCTTCATAGTGATGCAGCACGAGATTGAGGCAAACCCGAAGAAGATCAATGCCCTCCTTGACATGAGGCCACCGGCTAACAAGAAAGAAGTGCAGCGGCTCACCGGGAGGGTGGCGGCTGTTGACCCAATTATTGATTTTGATGATTAACAAAAGACATGAGTATATTCACTATGTTTTTGACAGATTTAATAAGTGTTTCAGGCATTAAAAATGTTTAATCAATCAAAAGGAATAAAGGAATAAGTTTTGAATCAAAATTTAAAGAATTTTTCAAAGTTCAGAACTTAGAGTTGACACCCAAATAGTCAGGAGCTGACCCCAAGGCGTATCAGAAGATTTCTGAATTTTTGGCACGGTCCGAAGTCGACACCCAGAGTTTCGGTGCCGACTCCAACCTGAGATACAGAGAAATGTATTCTGTTTCAGTTTTCGGAGCCGACACCTAGAATTCGGGAGCCGACTCTAACCTGAGAACAAAGAACGTGTTTTTATGGATATTTCTGGAGCCAACACTCATGGATTCCGGAGCCGACTCCCGAAAGCGATGAGCCGACACTTAACTTTCTCGGAGCCGACTCCTCAACAACTTTTTATTTGCTATTTTTGGACACCCGATCTGGAGCCGACACCTGAAAAGTTGGAGCTGACTCCAACCTGTTAGGAATGGATTTTTAATTATCAGAACGGACTCCAACGGTAATATTTTTTCCACCTAATCTCTAACAGCTATTTTTCTTTGTGTGTAGAAGTATCCAAGCATCTCATAACGGCTATATTTTTCATCTAAACTTGGATTAAGAGATCTATAAAAAGAGGGAACCATCCGTTTGAAAAAAGGGGAGAATAGAGACTGGAAAAATCCAAAAAATCTTGAGAGAGAAATCAAAGAGGAAAGACTCAGAGCTCAAATCCATCAATCCCAGAAAGTTCAAAGAGAAATCCACAAGCTTCTCAAGATCAAATCAAGGAGATTTTCAACATTAGAAGAAAGAAAGCAAAAGCCCCAAATCCTCAACTTCTCAACTGCAACTTTTAGTGAAGAATCTGAGCTGAGGCCTTGATTCAATCTTTCAACGGAGAAGAGGAAAAGAAGAAAAGAAGAAAAGCTCGCTTTCAAAACGCTTCTATCAGGCTTTCCTATCCTTGTTTATTTATTTGCATATTTGCTCATTTAAGGAGTTGTTTTGTATTCTAAACTCTATTTTTCATTTGTGTTTGCTAATTCAATCAGGGATTGAAATAGTGGAGGTAGTATACCTCGGGATAAGCTAAGGATAGCTTGTAGTTGGGTTTTGTGCTGGTGAGCCCGATAAAACCAGCTGGGTTCGTTGTGATCCTGGGAAAAATAATAAGTTTTGAGTTGTGAGCTTGTAAAACAACTCGGCTGTAATCAAGTAGATTATAGTGTGGGCCCAGTGCTACTTGGGAGTGGACGTAGGTGTTGGATACACCGAACCACTATAAAATCTTTGTATTTGTCGTGCTTTGTCTCTCTCTCTCTTTCTATCTCATTATTTATGCATAACATTTATCTTGCACTCAATCTCTTTTATTTCAAAGCACATAGTTTTAAAGGGCTAAATTTTTAAGAACCCAATTCTTCCCCCCTCTTGGGTTGCCATCTGGGCCAACAATGGCCCTTAGCCATTTTCTCTCCAAGTCAGCTAAGAGATGTCTGCCTTTCTTCAAGGCCCTGCACAAGGTAAATGGATTCAAATGGACAAAAGATTGCCAAAGAGCCTTTGAAGAGCTGAAGGCGTTCCTATCTACCCTGCCACTGCTGTCGAAGCCAAGGGACGAAGAGAGCCTTTTCCTCTACCTCGCCCCCTCCTCGGAGGCCATCAGCTCCATCCTCGAACTCAGAAGTCCATCTACTATATGAGCAAAGTGCTCCATGATGCCGAGGTTAGGTACTCCATAATTGAGAAAATCATATTTACTCTGATCATCTCCGCTCAGGCCATATTTTCAAGCTCACCCCATCGTGGTGCTCATGGACCAACCTCTCAAGGCTATTTTAGCCCGTCCTGACACCTAGGGCCAGCTAACCAAATGGGCGATCAAGTTAGGGGAGTTTGACCTCTCTTTCCAAACAAGGCCAGCTCTAAAGTCCCAAATTTTAGTCAACTTCTTAGTCGAGTGTACTTGGACCGAGGAGCAGGTGGAAGAACCTTCACTAATGTAACCAGATGTGAGCTCGAGGGCGTGGGGGAAGTCTGGATTCTCCACATGGACGGTGCCTCAAACTCCCAAGGGAGCAGAACTGGTCTTATCCTTACGGGTCCAGAGGGCAAGAAGGTGGAATACACCCTTCGGTTCCTCTTCAAAGCTACAAATAACCAAGCCGAGTATGAAGCCATGCTGGTCGGGGTGAGTCATTGACTCCTAGCTCGTCTTTGAACAAATCAACGGATATAAGGTGTAGGATCCCGTCTTGGCACGATACTTGAAGAAGGTTCGACTCCTGACCTCCTTACTGATGTACTTTAGCATCAATTACATCCCCCGGAGCGAGAACACCAAGGCCGATGCTCTTTCCTGTCTGGCCACCTTGGCGAAGAATGTCCTAGGGAGCACCTACATCGAGCCTTTGGAAAGGCCTACCATTGAAGACAGAGAAGAAGTCCTTTCAATTGCACAGGAGCCAACATGGATGGACGCCTACATCCACTACCTCACCGACGGCACCCTCCCCACTGACCGTGAGGAGGCCCGACTACTCAAGTGGAGAGCCTTCAAATTCACTTTGCTGGATGGATGACTGTATAAAAGATCATTCTCCTAACCCCTCCTCAAGTGCGTTGGTCCTGCAGATGCCAACTACATCCTCAGAGAGATACATGGAGGCATATACGGGGACCACCTAGGGGGCAGATTGCTGGGATAGAAGGCTCTTTGCCAAGGATATTATTGGCTCACCATGAGGGAAGACGCCGTTGAGCTAGTTCTCAAATGCGACGATTGCCAACGACACACTCATATCCAAAGACAGCCGACCACCATTCTAAGTCTGCTCTCGGTCCCATGGCCCTTCGCCCAGTGGGGAATGGACATCCTTGGGCTGTTCCCCCTAGCTTCGTATCAGCAAAGATTCTTACTTGTCGCCATTGACTACTTCACCAAGTGGGTTGAAGTTGAGGCACTGGCTAAGATCACTGAGAACAAAGTCAAGTCTTTCTTCTGGAAGTCCATCATATGCCATTTTGGGCTGTCCCATACCATCATCACCGATAACGGTCGATAGTTTGATAATGCCACATTTAAAACATTCTGCGCCAAGCTAAACATCTGCTACCAGTTCACCTCGGTCGGTCATCCACAAACCAACAGGCCAAGGTCATGAATAAGACCATCCTCCGGGGGCTTAGAACCTGTTTGGATGGGTCTAAAGGCAGATGGGTAGAGGAGCTTCCAAGCATGCTGTGGGCATATCACACGACTCCGTGAGCCCCAATGGAAGAGACCCCCTTCAGCCTTATCTTTGGATCCGAGGCAGTCATCCCTATTGAGATCGACCTTCCAAGCCATCGAGTGGAGTCGTACAATAAGGACAACTCTATGCAGCTGAGAGTCAATCTCGACTTTATTGATGAAGCGCACGATCGGGCGCGGCTCCAAATGGCCACATTCCGCCAGTGAGTGACCAAGTATTACAACACCCGAATCTATCCCAAGACATTTTCCTTGGAGATCTGGTCCTCAGAAAGGTTGAGGTGTCCAAGCCAACGGAGGGGGCAAGCTATCTCTAAACTGGGAGGGACCTTATCGCATTACCGAGGTCCTTCACCGAAGAGCTTACTGGATCGAAGAACTTGATGGATGGCCCATCCCACGTACCTGGAATGCGGACAACCTCTGCCGATATTATCAATGATGTACCCTCTTGGTTGATAATAATAAAAGGAATTCCCAAATGTTATGTCTGATTCACCTCTGAAGCTGAGGACCTGATGTCTAAAGGAGCTTGATGGATACGCAGCTAATGGGACACCACTCGGTCTGACATGGAGGCATCCCTGAGGTGGTTCAAGACCCTAACAGCTCTATTCCCATTCGAGTCGCCCCTCGAGCTGGCACACAAAATCTCCGAGGCGGTTCTAAAGGAGCTCGATGGATACGCGGCTAATGGGACACCACTCGGTCTGGCATGGAGGTGCACTCGAGGCGGTTCTAAAGAAGCTCGATAGATACACGGCTAATGGGACACCACTCGATCATGCATGGAGGCGCTCTCAAGGCGGTTCAAGACCCTGACAGCTCCATTTTCATTTGAGTCGCCCTTTGGATTGACACACAAGACCTCTGAGGCAGTTCTAAAGGAGCTCAATGGATACGTAGCTAATAGGACATCACTCGGTCTGGTGTGGAGGTGCCCCCGAGGCAGTTCAAGACCCTAACAGTTTCATTTCTGTTTGAGTCACCCCTTGGGCCAGCACACGAAACCCTCGAGGTGGTTCTAAAGGAGCTCGATGGATACATGGCTAATGGGATACTACTCGGTCCAACGTGGAGGCACCCTCGAGGCGGTTCAAGACCTTGACAGCTTTATTCCCATTCGAGTCGCCCCTCGGGCCGGCACACGAAACCTCCGAGGTAGTTTTAAAGGAGCTCAACGAATATGCGGATAATGGGATACCACTTGGTCCGACGTGGAAATGCTCCCGAGACGGTTCAAGACCCTGACAGCTTCGTTTCCATTCGAGTCTTCCTTTGGGGCCAGCACACGAAACCAGTGAGGCAGTATTAAAGAAGCTCGATGAATACACGGGTAATGGGACACCACTCGGTCCGGTATAGAGGCACCCCCGAGGCGGTTCAAGACCCTGACAGCTCTGCTCTCGTTTGAGTTGTCCCTCAGGCCGGTACACGAAACCCCCAAGGCGATTCTAAAGGAACTCGATGAATACGTGGCTAATGGGATACCACTCGATCCGGTGTGGAGGCACCCCCGAGGCGGTTCAAGACCGTGAAGGCTCTATTTCCATTTGAGTCGCCCCTCAGGCAGGCACACGAAACCCCCGAGGTGGTTCTGGAGGATTCCCAAGCCTGCCTAAGCATTCCTTAGCCAACACCGGCACCCTATAGTCACACCGACAAGCGCCTAAGGGACTAAGAACTCAACCGACACAACGAGTTTGTACAAACCTCAGTCGGGTCATCAGGAGACTACGACCACTTGTTGCCGAGCCTAAAGGCCGAGGACGGTACACCATTACAAGGAAACCAGGCTACTACCAAAAGCTAAGTAACATTAAAACACTTGAGTAAAAACTCTTCTTTTCATTAATGTTCAAAGGGATTACAAAAGACCGACTCGAGGTCGGTTACAAGCAAAAAGAAGGAAAGAACAAGAAAAATATAGGAGAAGGCCTAAAAGATCTATGGCTCAGCGGGCCCCGACTCGTTGCCGGAGTTGTCCCCGCTTGACTCCTTATCGTCTAGGTCTCTTGGCCGGATGGCGCTGAGGTCGCCGATCCCGAAGACTTGGGCGACCTTCCTCTTGCAATACTCGAAGCCTTGGACATAGGCATCGAGACTGGCTTCCATCACTTCCTGCTCGAACGTCGGGGAGCTTTTGAACTACTCGACGACATCCTGAGCCCGGGTCTCGGCATCCTGGGCTCGGTTCTTAGATTCCTTGAGCCTTGGTGCTCTGGGCTCGAGCCTCGGCATCGGCCTTCCTTCCTTCAGCCTCCTGGGCATCCACTTCTGCTAGGGCGGCCCTCTCCTCGGCGGCATGGGCATTGGCTTTCGCCGTCTTGGCCCGATCCTCAGCGTCTCTGAGCCTCTGGGTTAGCTCATCAACCTTGCCTTTGGTCGACTCCAGCTTGGCCTCAACCGCCAATGTGAGGTTAAGCTCGGTCACCGCCTTCCCCTCGGCCTCTCTGAATCGGGCCTTCCACTCGTATTAGTCGGCCTTGGTCGCAAGCAACTTGCCGGCCATACCGATTTTTTGGGCTTGGGCTTTGGCCAGCCTCCCAACCAACTCGTTTCACCGACCCTGGTACTTGGCCAGCCGGGTCTGGAGCATTCGATGGCATCACCGGTCCAGACCAGGATTTTTCAGAGGGTGAGAACTTCGTTGGCCGTCTGCAAAAGCTGAGGAGTTAATCAAAGCTTGGTTATAATTGATAAGAAGAAATGTGGTGCGAGGGGAGGTTACCTGAAGCACCAACACATATGCGGCGTCAAGGATCCTGGTGACGGGCTTGCGGTCGAGTTGCTCGGGGAAGCACGGCAAGTGGATCCTCTCCAGTAGGCGCTTCGCCACACGCCCATTATCCATCGTTAAGAACCTCGACGGCCATCGTGGCTCCTGCCGGGGATCTTGGCTGGGCAGCGAACATGGGGTTGTCGGCTCCGCTTCATCATCGCTGGCTGGCTCCTCTCCATCCCCGACTTCTAAAGTTGCCGCCTCTGCCTCCGACTCGAGGGAGACCGGGTGTCCACCCTCAGCCCTCGAGCCCATCGTCCTCACCGGCTCGGTGGGGACCGGAGGCTCGTCTTTGGCTTCCAGGTTGATGACCTCCATCGGCTCGACAAAATCCGGAGGCCCATCCGCAACCTCTTCCACCTGGGCCGTTTGGCCCCTCCTCTTCGGTCCCGCCTCGACCATGATGGGGACATCCCCCTCCATTGGTGCCTCGGTCAGGGTGCTCTCCACTAGCTCCTCCGTAGGAGCCACCTCCACAGGAGCTGCGGAGGCCTAGGCCGGCTTGCCCTAGGCCTTTTGCCGAACTTTCTTGGCCGGCCTCACTACCTCACCAGCCTCCTCCCTCCTCTTTTGCATCGCTGCCTTCAGTCGCTCGGCGGGCAACTTCATTGCTGCACGAGAAATCGATAGTTAGAAAAAAGAAAACTAAATAGAAAAGATGAGAAGGGCAAGATCTCGCGCTCACCAACTGCCAGGGCCAAACCGGCCTCATAAAAGTTGGCCTCAGCCAACAACTCCCTGCAGGGTGGAGTCTTGGAGGATGTCAAGCGGTCGACGAGCTCTTGGTCCCTCTCGTCCACAGTGGAGTTTTTGTTGGGGCCGACGTTGGGACTTTCCTAACTCATCCTCACCCCCTCTACGTGGGCAAATAAGAAACGAGATTTTCATCCCTTCATTTTGAAGAGAAGGCTAAGCGGTAGGGTCCTACCAGGTCTAGACGTAAAGATCCACCAACCGTCTTCACTATGGTGGTGGAGTTTGTAAAAGGCCTATAATAAGGAAATTCTGGCTTTCGAGCCATGGAAAAACAAAGAACGACAAAGGCACAGATGATCCGAACAGAGTTCGGAGTCAGCTGTGCTGGAACGAGCCCATACCTGTCTAGCAGGTTAAGGACGAAGGGATGGAAGGGAAGACGAAGTCCACTCTTGAAGAACTCCTCGTACAGGGCTACTCGGTCGGGCTAGTCCGAGGTTACCTTGTCCTCGGGTCCAGAAGCGGATAGACGGATGAAACTGGGAACCTTATACTAAACCCTGAGGTCTTCTACCTTCTTAGGGGTCATGGTGGAGACCGTCCCATCCGGCCCTGCCGAATCAGAAACGGTAGCCAGAGGGGGGGTCAGACAGACCGGGGGCGGTGGAGCTACCCTAGATGGAGCCACCCTGGGCGGAGGTGCCCTGGGTGGAGACACTCAAGAAGGGGGCTGGATAGCCACCGCCGGACGGTCACGGATGGTGACACCATCGACCGACCGACGGCAACGATGGACCAAAGGGACCTCATCCTCCTCCTCTTCCAAGGATGGAGGGGGACTTACAACGGGCCTCTTGCCCTCCCTAATGGCATGACGGTCCATGAGCTAAAGAAGAAAACAAGGGAGGAAGATGACAAAAGGAGACTGACCTGGTGTCGAAAAGGAAGAGCAGAAGTTTCGGACTCTGAAAGCTTAAGACTATGGGAGGAAGATGACAAGAAGGAAGATGAAAGCGTAAGGGGTGCGCTTGGGCGAGTGAGCGCCTCGGTTCCACACAGGGAATGAGATCCAGGGCCAATGATAGGACATGAAGAGTAGTGGCTTGATGATGACACCCAACTTTTTCATTCCTCGAGAGGTATTCCCTCGATGCATCCAAAATCGGCTTCACTTTGCATGGTTCTCCTTAAATAGAGGACTTCGAAGCGACATCGCCTTAGGGAGGCGCGCCCCGCCCTCAACGATTAATGGTGCATGAAACCAGCAATTATGATAAATTTTTGCACTCTTTTCGCTCAAGGGTCAGCGAACGTGTGGCCACTTAAGCTCAGGAGCGGGAGGGCATCTGATGTGGCCAATGGCACCACATAAGCACTAACGACAGGGCTAACTAACGATATAAATCAATACGGTCCCGCTTCTCCTAGGACGGCCTTGGTGGCCCCTTCTCTCCAAAGCGGCTTCGCTCTTCGGTGGCGCCATTTCTCCAAGGTGGCCTCGGCAGCCCCGCTACTCCAAGCGGCCTTCGGCGGCCCCATTTCTCCAATGTGGCCCTCGGCGGCCCCGTTTCTCCAAAGCGGCCCTCGGCGGCCTCGTTTCTCCAAGACGGCCATCGACGGCCCCATTTCTCTATGGCGACCTCAGTGGCCCCTTCTCTCCAAAGTGGCCCCGCTCTTCAGTGGTCTACGGTTCTCCAAGGCGGCCCTCGGCGGTCCACCCTCTCCGAAATGCTCACGTGGCTCCCATGTGAGCCGTGCACACCAACCACCTGACCCATGCATCCGACGGGACCAAGCCCACCAACCACTTGACCCATGCGCCCAATGGGACCAGGCCCACCAACCACCTAACGCATGCGTCCGATGGGACCAGGCCCACCAACCACCTAACGCATGCGCCCGATGGGACCAGGCCCACTAACTGTCTCTGAACTCACGTAATCATCATGAGTTTAGCAGGCATTCTTCTCCATGGAATCCCACGTGGCTGATCCCCAGACGGAAACCAAGGGTTCTTAAAAGGGTAAGAGGGATCCTGAGCAGGGTAAGACACTTAACACATTAAAAACACCCAGAGAGCACCCCGATCTCTGGGCCTTTCTCTTACGAGCTTTCTCAAGCTCACGGCTGTGACTCCGGTCACTGACTTGCCCGTCAGAGGGTCTCTGCCGGAGCAACCTCCGGCCCTTGGACTTTTTGCAGGTCTCTTTTCAAGGAAAAGCTTCATCAACAACTTTACGGAGCCCTCGACATTTGTTACCAATAACTGGGCATCATCAATTTATATCTAAAATTTGTGTCACGATATGAGATTTGCAAGGTAGACTGGTAGTTGGGCCACCTATAATTTGCTGATAGTGGAAGGATGGTCGTCCTTCCAGTTGATACTACTGGAAGGATGCTAGTTGGGCCACTCTTTTTCTTTATGGAAAACACTTTGTACATCGGCCCCGGTGCAGCAACGATGACGTGGACTGCACCGCGTCTTCCTATTGGTCCACGTGGATCCGATGTGGATGACCTGACAGGCGGTAGGGCTGGGCTTTGACGTAACGTTCTGAACGTGACGGACATTTAATGCTGTTCGCTTTTTTTTAAAATTTTTGTTCGGACGAAAATGCCCTTTCGCTCCTTTATGGCACCATTTTACGTTTTCTGTCATCTGTGCAAGAAGAACTCTGTTTCTTCCCCGGTAGAAAGAAAATACTTCAGCTTCGAGGCTAGCCGATACCTGGATCTGTGTAAAAAAACTTCTGGAGGAAATGTCAGCCGCAGCACAAATTAAAAACTCTTTCTTCCCACTTCTTTATTACATCAACAATTTTTTTCTGGTTAGAGTTAGTTAATGCGTTTAATGCGCGGGTAACTACCTTAGAACGAAATAGTTATGACACTCTGAGAGTCATAACTGTTTTGTAAATATTTCAGCTTTGAAAGTCTGGTCGACAGGAAATATTTCAGCTTAGAGGTTGAAAAACCTGGCAACTGGAGTGTACTGTAAATATCCTAGCTCTAACGAGACGACACCCGTGCTTGAACAAGAGACTACGGAGATAATCCCCGCGACACCCTAGTTCGAATTCGGCCGTAAGTCCTTCGCGACACCCCAGATGAAATCCCACGACACCCTAGCTTTAGGGCGACGACACCCGTCTTATAAATGTGCACATAGAGAGAACCCGGCGACACCCTAATTGAATTCGGCAGAAAATCAATCGCGACACCCCTGTTGAAATCTCACGACACCCTAGCTCTAACGAGATGACACCCGTGCTTGAACAAGAGACCACGGAGATAATCCCCGCGACAACCAAGTTACTAAAATTTAATTTTATTTATCCAAAAAAAAAAAAATACATTAGCCCTTACTGGGGCTTGTCTCCTTCAGTCGCTGCGTCGGCGATCTGACGCTGGAGGGACGCTACTTTCCCCTCCAGGTGGCTATTGGCCCGACGCAGGACCTCTGTCTCTTTTGTTGAAACGGCCAGGTAGTCCTCGGCCGTCTTGATGAGTCGCTCGCTGCTTGCGCGCGACTCAGCTAAACCTCAGCGTCGATGGTGACGGTTCGGCGGCGACGGCCATGGCTGCCAGTAGATCTAACCTCGCCTCTGGAAGCCATCTTGTGGTCAGTTCAAGCTGGAAAGGTGATTATCGATGGCATTCCACCATCCATATTTAAGGTACTCCTGGCGGGTGTTTCGATTCCCACGCGCCACCATCTCAGTGGTTGTTCACAGGAATCGAATCGGTGAGCCACCGCGCCCCGCCCTCCACGTTGAGTTTCGAGGGATGGGGAACAGAACAGAGGATCGGGAAGCACACCGTCGGAAGTTTAACGTCGTCCCAAGAGAAAATTCACGACACCCAAGGATAATTTGGATTTCGGCCAAAACTCCTTCGCGACACCCATGTTGAAAGCTCACGACACCCTAGCTTTAAGGCGACGACACCCGTGGCGTCCAGAGAACCCCCGCGACACCCCTTCTCGAATTCGGCCGAAACTCCCTCGTGACACCCCAGTTGTAAACTCACGACACCCTAGCTTTAAGGGGACGACACCCATGCATTAACAGTGAACCCACGGGTGTCGTCGCCATAAAGCTAGGGTGTCGTGAGTTTACAACTGGGGTGTCACGAGGGTGTTTTGGCCGAATTCGAGAAGGGGTGTCGCGGGGGTTCTCTCTGTGATCAGTTCGATGCACGGGTGTCATCGCCTTAAAGCTAGGGTGTCGTGAGCTTTCAACAGGGGTGTCGCAAAAGAGTTTCGGCCGAAATCCAACTCATCCCTGGGATGTCTCGGGGATTCTCTCCGTGTTCAGTTCTAAGCACGGGTGTCGAAGCATTGATGCGAGGGTGTCGTGAGCTTTCAAGTGGGGTGTCGCGAAGGAGTTTCGGCCGAAATCCAAATCATCCTTGGGTGTCATGAATTTTCTCTTGGGACGACGTTAAACTTACGATGATTTGCTTCCCGAAACTCTGTTCTGTTCCCCATCCCTCGAAACTCAACGTGGTGGCGCACCGATTCGATTCCTGTGAACAACGACTGAGATGGTGGCGCGTGGCAATCGAAACACCCGCCAGGGGAACCTTAAATACGGATGGGGGAATGCCATCGTTACTCACCTTTCCAGCTTGAACTGACCACAAGATGGCTTCCAGAGGCGAGGTGAGATCTACTGGCAGTCATGGCAGCCGACGCCCAACCGTCACCATCGACGCGGTGGTTTATGCTGAGTCGCACGCCATCAGCGAGCGACTCAGGCTGGCGATCGAGGAATACCAGGATGTTTCAACAAAAGATAGAGGTCCTGCGTCGGGCCAATAGCCACCTGGAGGGGAGAGTAGCGTCCCTCCAGCGCCAGATCGCCGACGCAGCGACCGAAGGAGACAAGCCCCAGTGAGGGCTAATGTATTTTTTTTTTTTGATAAATAAAATTAAATTTTAGTAACTTGGTTGTCGCGGTTGTCTCTCTGTGATCTTTCAACAGTGGTGTCTCTAAGGACGGGTGTCGTCGCATTAAGCTAGGGGTGTCGTCGCATTAAGCTAGGGGTGTCGTGAGCTTTCAACAGTGGTGTCTCTAAGGAGTTTCGGCCGAAAACCAATTCTCCTAGGGTGTCATGGGGATTGTCCGTGCGGTCAGTTCTAAGCACGGGTGTCGTCGCCTTAAAGCTAGGGTGTCGTGAGCTATCAACGTGGGTGTCTCGAAGGAGTTTCGGCCAAAATCCATTTCTACTGTGCTGTCGGAGGGATTCTCCGCGCGGTCAGTTCTAAGCCACGGGTGTCGTAGCATTGGAGCTAGGGTGTCAGTAGATTTCAACTGGGGTGTCACGTAGGAGTTGCTGTTCATTAATGCATGCCTATATTTTCACAGTTGATGCTGAAAATGTAGATCGGAAAGAAGAAGATAACACTCCCGGCCGTGCAGCTTCACCGTCGATCCAAATGCAGTGGATGATATTGTAGTTCCTCAAACTGGGATGGAATTCAATTCA
Source organism: Calamus simplicifolius (assembly GCA_900491605.1). Classification (NCBI taxonomy): domain Eukaryota; kingdom Viridiplantae; phylum Streptophyta; class Magnoliopsida; order Arecales; family Arecaceae; genus Calamus; species Calamus simplicifolius. The sequence continues at coordinate 378,052 of UESW01001414.1, read as the reverse complement.
GCCGATGATGTATATACGTTCTACAATGGATACGCGAAACGAGTTGGCTTTGGAATCACAACAGTGTGTAGCAGGGCCAACAACAAAAAACAACTTTGCTTCAAGCACCTGGCGTGTTGGAGGCAAGGAAAATCCAGAAAATCAGAGAAGAGTATGAATCATAGGGATACTGGGAAAGTTGGTTGTATGGCATCCATAAAAGCAAGACTGAATGCTACAAGTGGTAAGTGGATTTTGGATGAGGTTTCTCTAGAACATAACCATGGGCTGTCCATAACATCAGCTGGTTATCTACGGTCGCATAGGAGGATCAGCACACCAGAGAAGGCAGAGATCAGCAATTTACATGCCGTGAATGTTCCGACGACTCAGATATACTCTGCCATAGCAAGGAGAAAAGGGGGCAGAGGACAATTGGATTTCACCGAGAAGGATGCTCGTAACTTCATTTGTCGCGAACGTCAGTCTAAGCTGAAAGAAGGAGATGCTCAGTCGATGGTAATTCATTTTGCCGAAATGCAACTCAAAAATCCCAATTTCTTCTACTCCTTAGACCTCAATGATAATGGTCATCTGAGGTCTGTCTTCTGGATTCATCCAAGGTCAAGATTGGCATGCACATACTTCGGTGATGTTCTAAGCTTTGACTCAACTTACTTGACAAACAGATATCAAATGCCTTTTTGTCCATTTGCGGACAGTCGATGCGCATCCTGAGGAAATTAGCGCGACGTCACCCTTGCTCATGGAAAACCGACACCCTAGACGATTGCATCGGCGTTACACTCAATGAAAGACGTTTAAAATACATACAATGAGACATCCTAGTTTTGGCAAACGACACCCAAGCCTTGCGCGGCGACACCCGAATGACGGAAACATACGAGACATCCCAGTTCTCGCGAACGACTCCGAGGAAATTAGCGCGACGACACCCTAGCTCATGGAAAATGACACCCTAGCCTTGTGCGGCGACACTCGAAAGACGGAAACATACGAGACACCCTAGCTCATGGAAAACGACACCCAAGCCTTGCGCGGCGACACCCGAATGATGAAAACATACGAGACATCCCAGTTCTCGCGAACGACTCTGAGGAAATTAGCGCGACGACACCCTAGCTCATGGAAAACGACACCCTAGCCTTGCGCGGCGACACCCGAAAGACGGAAACATACGAGACACCCTAGCTCATGGAAAACGACACCCAAGCCTTGCGCGGCGACACCCGAATGACGGAAACATACGAGACATCCCAGTTCTCGCGAACGACTCCGAGGAAATTAGCGCGACGATACCCTAGCTCATGGAAAACGACACCCTAGCCTTGCGCGGCGACACCCGAAAGACGGAAACATACGAGACACCCTAGCTCATGGAAAACGACACCCAAGCCTTGCGCGGCGACACCCGAATGATGGAAACATACGAGACATCCCAGTTCTCGCGAACGACTCCGAAGAAATTAGCGCGACGACACCCTAGCTCATGGAAAACGACACCCTAGCCTTGCGCGGCGACACCCGAAAGACGGAAACATACGAGACACCCTAGCTCATGGAAAACGACACCCTAGGGTGTCGTCGAGCTAAAATCTTCGGAGTCGCCGCGCAAGACAAGGGTGTCGTTTTCCATGAGCTAGGGTGTCGTCGAGCTAAAATCTTCGGAGTCGTTTCGCAAGCTCTGGGATGTCTCTTATGTTTCCGCCTTTCGGGTGTCGCCGCGCAAGACAAGGGTGTCGTTTTCCATGAGCTAGGGTGTCGTCGAGCTAAAATCTTCGGAGTCGTTTCGCAAGCTCTGGGATGTCTCTTATGTTTCCGCCTTTCGGGTGTCGCCGCGCATGACTAGGGTGTCGTTTTCCATGAGCTAGGGTGTCGTCGAGCTAAAATCTTCGGAGTCGTTTCGCAAGCTCTGGGATGTCTCTTATGTTTCCGCCTTTCGGGTGTCGCGCGCAAGACAAGGGTGTCGTTTTCCATGAGCTAGGGTGTCATCGAGCTAAATCTTCGGAGTCGTTTCGCAAGCTCTGGGATGTCTCTTATGTTTCCGCCTTTCGGGTGTCGCCGCGCAAGACAAGGGTGTCGTTTTCCATGAGCTAGGGTGTCGTCGAGCTAAATCTTCGGAGTCGTTTCGCAAGCTCTGCTCTGGGATGTCTCGTAGACATCGAGGACACTCCTGCTCGCAGTGATAAAATTTTTAATATTTGCATTAAATATTAATCAGTGTTAATATGAATAATTTACATTCAATGTTCATTCAAAGACGAATACAAAAATTAAGAACATTTTTCGACAATGTCGCTAATCTTTTTGTTCAGGCCCTCTCTCAATATCGTCGCAGCTAAGTGTCGCCGATAATCTCTGACTTCCTCATCACTGAAATCCAGCTTCATATCAGGATTGTCCCGTCGAGCAAGACATTCCATGTATCTCAGACAGTACAGGCCGCAATCCAGCGATCCGCTCGGTTGGCTTGGGCAATCCGAAATATCTTCTATCGGCCACTCCATTGCTTCCTTCTTATCGCAGTAGATATGGAATATGTGGCCTAGAATTGTATGCCATTTCCTTGCATTGGCCTTGTACTTCGGGTTGCGTTTCATTGAATTCAAGTGCATGAACACCTTCCTTTCCATGTCGACAGCAACCAAATGCCAGTGCGAGTTATCAGAGTTTACAATGGTAAAAAGAAACCGGAATTGGGACTTATCTTCATCCGATACATTGTCAAATATCGCAGCCCCAGATGATCCAGCAAGTTCATGCGCAGGTGATGAGGAAGTCAGACATAGAGCAGATACGAAAACTGATGCAATTATGCACTTATGATATCGGTCAGGATGCTCTGCCCAGTTTCGCATCAGAAACTCCTGGCCGCAATCAATTATCTGCCAATGGAATGTTAAACGATTAATATAATTCTAAAATCAACAACTATAACATGTTTCTTGATATACTTACATCATCTATTATCATCTCATTGTTAATGAGATCTTGAAGATTTTTTCTTGTTGCAACGCCATTAAACATATTTGTGTAGACGATCTCGTCGGTTTGTTGTCGCTCGCTCAAAAAATTTTGAATAATTATTTGGTCTTCTTCGACCGTTGTGTTGGGCTTTGAAATGCCCACTGTCTTCGCCGACTTTTTAGGTCGGGTTGTCTCATAACTTTTGCCGACGACCGTGGATGCCTTACGCTTCCTCGGCTCTTTTTTAATCCTCCTAACAAGCGACGGCACTCCAATTATTTCTAAGTCCATTTTGTCATCCTTTGGCGCAGGGGTGCCAAGTTTATTATCGGATATGGACTCTTCTTTATTTTCATTCCCCTGCTCTGTTTTATCAGCCAATGAATCCCCCTCCAATATGTCGTCCTCTGATTTTGCATTCCCTGTCTCAATTGGAAACTCGGATGAATGGTCCTCCTCCATCTTCTTCTCCTCACTATTTACGTTACCAGGCTCGCGGAGGACCAACTCCAACGAATGCACCTTCTCTGTTTTCTCGTCCCCCTTGTCCTCCTCCTTTATTGCATAACTTTCCTTTCTGACCAGTGAATTGAGGAGGCTCTCAGCAATGGACAGCCTGCGCCTGACATCTTCGAGTTGATCCTTAACACACTCCAATTCATTCGTCAACTCGGCGCATCTTGCGCAGCTATCCATTGGTTGAGGGGCGCAGGTATCTGTTTGTTGAGGGGGGGACGGTTTTATCTGCTGAGGGAGAAGCCATAGCTCTTCTGGCAATGGTTCAGTAGCTCCCTCCATCTGCAACACAAGATGATAACAAATTAATATTAACTGAACATATTGACGCATTAAGTTGATAAAATGGTCAGAGCAATGGAGCTATGAAATAGATTACCAAGTCCTGAGGTTGCAAGTCGGCAACCCGAACCGATTGGATCTTAATTTGGTGGTCATACCACTTCAACAGCCGGGGCCGTTTATCAGGGTATGCCGGCTCTCGCATTGATGTATGCTCGAGGAACCACGCCTGAACATGAATTTTTTTTGATATTAAATAAAGTAATATTACAAATAAATTTTGTCTCAACACTAATAATGTGTCTCAATAATCCTTACCACCAGTGCTGCCGAGCATCCGAACAAGGTAGGCTGCCTCCTAACTTTTTTTGCATTCTTTGAGTGCACCGGCTCCTCGGAACGCAAGCAAGCAGCTATTTCTGGGAGAGCCAGAACAATCAATTCCTTCAGTGCCGATGCCCAGTCGATGCTACCCAGTTGACTTAAATCATCCAAGTGCTGGATGAGATACCGTGGACATCTCTGATTAGACTTTGGAGCCAAAAACATGGCCAACATGTATGCGATCCAAAGTCGGACGGTGTCCTCGACATCCTCCTGTACTTTAGATGGTCGGAGTTGAAATATCAACTTCTCCAAACCTTCTTGGCGAAGATCTAAACCCTGGCCAAACCGTCTGAACAAACTTCCGTTGAACATTTGGCTGGACGTGTCGATCTTCTTCCCATGAGCTGGAAGTCCAAGAATGAGTGCGACTTCGTCGGCACTGAATAGAACTCGTTTTCCGCAAAACATGAACTCGTCGCCTCCATTGTGACATCTTATGATGTCTGCTAGCAGTCGCCCGTCGACTGTGAACGTCTGCATGTCGACGAAGGCACCAAATGGTGTCCTTCGAATCAGTTTTGTATGACGTCTAGAGAACCCCATCCTCCAAACCTTCTGAACGTATACTGCCGGCCTGCAGCTATTCTTGAACAGCTGGGAAGCCTTCACTGGGGGGACTGGAACAATTTTATTGTCAACGGAAACAGGGGGTAAGACAGAATACATACATGTCATGAAATTTTAATATAGAATGTCGTAATATTTCATATAGTGCTAAACATACCCGAAGGAGCCGCATCCTCAGTCGAACGAAGTACCAGGTCCTTGCATTTTTCCGCCATTTTCTCTGTCTGCTTCTTCTTTGTTCGCGGTCTTCGTGCACAAACGAAAGCACTCATCTCCATGAATGACGTATTCGGAAGAATGAACTATGGAACAAGTTCAGGAGGGAAAAGGAGACCAGTGCCTTCTCGAGCAAGAGACGAAGGATGGCTTCTTGAGCAAAAGATGGCTTCTCGGGCAACAGACGATTGATTCTAGGGTTTATGCCGACCTAAGAGAAATACGAAAGGACACCCGGATCGCCACGATCACATCAATGAGACCCGCGAACCCATAGGAACTGCCCACGTTTACAAACTTTTCTCGGAAATATGGCATGGCTCAGTGACTAGGGTGTCGTCGAATTAGTACTACGGTGACGTCAAATTCCCGCCTTGTTAAAGCACGGGTGTCGTCTCGTTAGAGCTAGGGTGTCGTGAGATTTCAACTGGGGTGTCGCGATTGATTTTCTGCCGAATTCAATTAGGGTGTCGCCGGGTTCTCTCTATGTGCACATTTATAGACGGGTGTCGCCGCCCTAAAGCTAGGGTGTCGTGGGATTTCAACTGGGGTGTCGCGAAGGATTAACGGCCGAATTCGAACTAGGGTGTCACGGGGATTATCTCCGTGGTCTGTTTAAAGAACGGGTGTCGTCTCCCTAGAGCTAGGGTGTCGTGGGATTTCAACTAGGGTGTCGCGACGGATTAACGGCAAAATTCGAAGTAGGGTGTCGCCGGGTTCTCTCTATGTGGTCATTTATAAGACGGGTGTCGTCGCCCCAGAGCTAGGGTGTCGTGAGATTTCAACAGGGGTGTCACGATTGATTTTCTGCCGAATTCAATTAGGGTGTCGCCGGGTTCTCTCTATGTGCACATTTATGAGACGGGTGTCGTCGCCCTAAAGCTGGGGTGTCGTGGATTTCATCTGGGGTGTCGCGAAGGATTAACGGCCGAATTCGAACTAGGGTGTCGCGGGGATTATCTCCGTGGTCTCTTGTTCAAGCACGGGTGTCGTCTCGTTAGAGCTAGGGTGTCGTGAGATTTCAACAGGGGTGTCGCGATTGATTTTCTGCCGAATTCAACTAGGGTGTCGCCGGGTTCTCTCTATGTGCACATTTATGAGACGGGTGTCGTCGCCCTAAAGCTGGGGTGTCGTGGGATTTCATCTGGGGTGTCGCGAAGGATTTACGGCCGAATTCGAACTAGGGTGTCGCGGGGATTATCTCCGTGGTCTCTTGTTCAAGCACGGGTGTCGTCTCGTTAGAGCTAGGGTGTCGTGAGATTTCAACAGAGGTGTCGCGATTGATTTTCTGCCGAATTCAATTAGGGTGTCGCCGGGTTCTCTCTATGTGCACATTTATAAGATGGGTGTCGTCGCCCTAAAGCTATGGTGTCGTGGGATTTCATCTGGGGTGTCGCGAAGGACTTACGGCCGAATTCGAACTAGGGTGTCGCGGGGATTATCTCCGTGGTCTCTTGTTCAAGCACGGGTGTCGTCTCGTTAGAGCTAGGGTGTCGTGAGATTTCAACAGGGGTGTCGCGATTGATTTTCTGCCGAATTCAATTAGGGTGTCGCCGGGTTCTCTCTATGTGCACATTTATAAGACGGGTGTCGTCGCCCTAAAGCTAGGGTGTCGTGGGATTTCATCTGGGGTGTCGCGAAGGACTTACGGCCGAATTCGAACTAGGGTGTCGCGGGGATTATCTCCGTGGTCTCTTGTTCAAGCACGGGTGTCGTCTCGTTAGAGCTAGGGTGTCGTGAGATTTCAACAGGGGTGTCGCGATTGATTTTCTGCCGAATTCAATTAGGGTGTCGCCGGGTTCTCTCTATGTGCACATTTATAAGACGGGTGTCGTCGCCCTAAAGCTAGGGTATCGTGGGATTTCATCTGGGGTGTCGCGAAGGACTTACGGCCGAATTCGAACTAGGGTGTCGCGGGGATTATCTCCGTGGTCTCTTGTTCAAGCACGGGTGTCGTCTCGTTAGAGCTAGGGTGTCGTGAGATTTCAACAGGGGTGTCGCGATTGATTTTCTGCCGAATTCAATTAGGGTGTCGCCGGGTTCTCTCTATGTGCACATTTATAAGACGGGTGTCGTCGCCCTAAAGCTAGGGTGTCGTGAGATTTCATCTGGGGTGTCGCAAAGGACTTATGGCCGACTTCGAACTAGGGTGTCGCGGGGATTCCTTACCATCCGGACTCTCAGAGCGAGGGGGGGGGGAAGAAAGAGAGTTATTCTTGCACAGATGAAATTCAGTTGAGCACGAACACACGCCCTCATCTGAAAGTCCGGTCGACGGGAGTCTACTGGAGTCTTCAAATATAAAAGTTTATCCAATGAGTTTTTCCCTGCCAACACCTCACGTCGACGTTCGCTTCTCTCTCTGAATTCGGCCAGGTCTGTAAGATGGGCCTAAGCTGAGGTTTTGGCAAGGAAAATCTTACAGACCTGGCCGAATTCAGAGAGAGAAGCGAACGTCTACGTGAGGTTTTGGCAAGGAAAATCTCATTGGATAAACATTTATATTTGAAGCCTCCAGTACACTCAAGTAGCCAGGTTTTTCAAAGCGAGGGCGTAGGTTCCTTCTCAACTGATTCCTTAGCATCCGGACTCTCAGAGCGAGGGAGGGGAAGAAAGAGTTCATCTTGCAGAGATGAAATCCAACATAAATTGGCGCTAGGATGGAGCGAAAGGGCCGCATTATAAGAGTTGCTTACAAAACAGTTATGACTCTCAGAGTGTCATAACTATTTCGTTCTAAGGTAGTTACCCGCGCATTAAACGCATTAACTAACTCTAACCAGAAAAAACTGTTGATGTAATAAAGAAGTGGGAAGAAAGAGTTTTTACTTTGTGCTACGGCTGACATTTCCTCGAGAAGTTTTTTTACACAGATCCAGGTATCGGCTAGCCTCGAAGCTGAAGTATTTTCTTTCTACCGGGGAAGAAACAGAGTTCTTCTTGCACAGATGACAGAAAACGTAAAATGGCGCCATGAAGGAGCGAAAGGGCATTTTCGTCCGCACGAAAATTTTAAAAAAAAGCGAACAGCATTAAATGTCCGTCACGTTCAGAACGTTACGTCAAAGCCCAGCCCTACCGCCTGTCAGGTCATCCACGTCGGATCCACGTGGACCAATAGGAAGACGCGGTGCAGTCCACGTCATCGTTGCTGCACCGGGGCCGGTGTACAAAGTGTTTTCCTTTTCTTTATATTGTCAATTGTTAATTACTACTGGATATTAAACATTTAATTGACCTTCTACCAGTTGATACTCCTTACAGTACCATCCCGTAGAATCAACAATCCTGAAGCTTAAACATGTGATCCAGGTGAAATTTTTGTATTTTGTCATAAATTTATCTAATAGTATTGCATCACTTAACAAATTGAAAGCTTCTAGCTAGACAAGAACGTGATCTATTTGAATGCTCCGTTATCAAAAATTAAAGCAAATTTTGATATGGTAACCATAAACATCATCCATTCTCTTATCCCCGTTATTACAATGCAGTAATTTTCTTTAAATTTTTTTTTTAATTTTTTCTTAGATTAGAGAAGCTAATCTTTGCTTTCTATGTTATGCAAGTCGCAGAGACGATATCATTCAAACAGTCGTTCAATGGTGGACAAGTAATTTTTTCCACTCTTTACGTAAAGATGCATTATTTTTCTTTTCAATTCAATTATCATTCTCTTCAAAAAGGATATGGTGAAGTTAGGTTGATTCACCATTAAGAAACTTGTATTTATAAGAGATTAATTTTCTTTTCTTATATGCATATCGTACTTGCCTAACATTAGCTATTTATAAATCCATCATGCTTCCAATATTATCATATATTAAATTCTACGCTCTATCATGCGAGCTTTCCATCTCCTCAGGCCTTTGTTCTACTCCCTTCGTTGAGGGAGCGGTAATAATCCGTCGGCATCATAGTTTTGACCTTTTGAAATATAAAACTAGAAGCTGACTACTGGAGCTAGATGGATGTTAGCATGATCTAACCTATTAACCTTTGGTCAATCGAACTAAAAAAGAGTAGGAAAGGACTTGAATCTTTAATCTAGCAGTGTTGATCTTGACTTGAACATATATATATATATATATATATATAAGAACGTTGAAGTGCAGTTATTTAAAGTACAAGGCTGCTACAATTTATCATAAATTGAAGCAAAATTTTTAGCAAGCAAATTTAAAAACTGGATCGAGTTTAGAGTAGCATCATAGGAGTAGATCTTACCAAAACGATAACGGCTAATATTGGATTTTAGAATCTTTTTCATTATTTGATCTATCCATTGCAAGTATACAATAAACGTGTAATAGCTTCAAACTGAACCGCTCCAAACTCACTTATTGATTTAATTAATTTATTAGATAACACATCATAAGCTAATCAGAATTATTTTTAATATTACTTATAATCATTAAGTTCATTTGTTGACTTAATTAATTCATTTAGTATTTCAAATTTATGTAAAGTAAACTTAAGTTATAACTTTTTTTTTATCTAATATAAAGTTATTCTAATTTATTTCCGTCTCAATTGTTCATCAATCAGCAATTTGTGTGTGTATGTGTGTGTGTTTTCTTCCAAACGTGGCATCTAAATTCGACTTCTCTAACGCCAGGCCATAACTTTTATGCCACTCCTTCAGACATTAATCTCTCACCAACTCAGAATCTTCCCTTCCTATTCCAGACTTCGCCGCTGATATAATCAAGTTATATATACCTTTTGGCTTCCAATCTGGGACCACTCTTCCAGCTGGCTACTTCTTTGGATACTCTATATTGAAATTAGTCAAGCCTCCTCATAATTTCAAGCCACGAAGCATGCACTCACCTGCACTCAACTTGTCGGATTTTTCAGTAAGATGTCACGTTCCATATTTTATGCAGTCGGTGGATCAGATATCGGATTCCGCCCAGAGACACAAGGCTATTAATTCAGCTCAACAGCTACTTTATGATATAAAAGATAAATAACATATATATGACACGAAGCACCGTGAACAAACTCCAAATCTTCATTTAAATATCATTTAGATATCAAAAATGTGTCCAATAAAAAAAAATTTGCTCCTATCGATTTGATCCAATTAACTGTGGTAGCTGGCTAAAACTACATGGCTCAAAAATTTAAATGAAAGTTGTTGTCGCTAAATCACCATTCTCGAACGTCCGCGAATATCCGGTCACCTCTTTCAGCGAATTCGGGATCTTTCGGCGAGCTTTTTACACCTGGGAGCCTGCAAACAAGTCCCAAGGACCGAAGATTCCGACGGGGACCCTTAACGCTCAAGTCAGTGCTCTGGACAATAGCCATGAGCCTGAGGAAGCTCTAAAGAGAGAAGAAGAGAGAGACTTAGAGCCGTACTCTCTGTGAGCAAGAATGAGCGTTTGGAAGTGTAGTGAGTTATCAGTGACCTCGTCGGAGGTCCCACTTACCCATTTTATTGATGCTTGGAGTCTGTGAAACTTGGGGCATGGTCACTTGTCACAACATTTATAATAGTGGCAGCAATGGCAGGGCTTGCTTCTTAGTGGCATATCAGAAGTGCATGCCATATCCTGTCAAATGTGGGTGGCTGCATAGTTGGCAGGTACTGCTTGATTTGGATAGCTGTTGCAGGCTGCTACAGGGCATGGCCGACCGTTACGGCGTTTGCCAGATGTATCCCCCATGCCACACTTTCGTTGCCTTGTGCGGACAATGATGGGTGATAAAGTCAAGCACGTGAGCCTCACAGTGTAGCCGCTGAGGCAGAAGATGAAATTTAGAGTTAAACCTGGCTCTGTCCCTCGTGGAGTAATGATTATAGAGTACGTGCATGGCACTGTTCATGCCTTTGGATGTGCTCTAGAGAAGGCCATGGATGAACATTGCATGGCACTGTTTATAGCTAAGCACTATTCATGACCGAGCACTGTTCATGGCCGAGGGAAAGAGGTCGAGTACTGTTCATGGTCGAGGGAGAGAGGCCGAGTACTATTCATGGCCGAGGAAAAGAGGCCGAGGGACTCTTGCTGAGGCCGAAGGGGTGTCTTCTCGAGGCCGAGGGGCTGTCTTGCTGAGGCCGAAAGGGTGTCTTCCTGAGACCGAGGGGGTGTCTTCCCGAGGCCAACTTTAGAAACGACTAGTCCGACCCCGATAAGATTACCGTTGCCCATGGGGCTTATTGGCCCCATCAAAAGTTAATAAATTTCGTTAGAAAATCAAAATCATGTAACCCAAAAGTTTGAATGGAATTTAACAAGCTGCAAGTGGATCTGAGTTATAAGCATGTAATGCTTTCTTTTTTATGAGTTATAAGCATGTAATGCTTTCTTTTTTATGATGTTGGCTCGTTGGTGATAGTAAGTGGACTTAAGTTATAAATGAGTAACATTTTCTTTTTTATGCAATATGTGTCTACTTTTGGGCCAAATAAACTCAAGTAAAAGTTAATAAGTAGCAAGTGAACCTAAATTATAAGCATATAACATTTTCTTTTTCATTCAATATGGAACAATTTTTAGCATGTTGGCTCGTTGGTGCTATAAGGGCCACGTCTATCATTTGTAATGCCCCAAGCTTTTTGCACATTTGGATCGACTTTGACACTAATTAACTTTCTTAGCGGACCAAAATTGCGTGACTCAAAAACATTGAGTGAAAACTAATGAATAGTAAGTGAGCTCAAGTTATAAACACATAATATTTTTTTATTTAATATAAAATTATTATATTATGCTTTAATTGAATTGGTTTTAGTTTCTGCCATGCGATCCATTCAATTTGATCATTTTTTATTCTTTAAATTAATACGGGGTAAAATCGTTATTGTATTAATATCCATACATACAGCAAAAAGGCTAGAATCATTTTCAATTTCTGACTCATCAACTTTGAAAAAAGATAAACTATCAGGACCGATCTATCTTCATACCTTAACAGGACTGAGCTATCTTCATACATCGACAGGATCAAGCTATTTTTATGCCACGATAAACAGCTTCAATTACTTGAATTTCGAAGCAATCCTTCTAAAATAGGAATAAGAAGCTAAATATGACCCTCTGACTCGCAATCAACGAAAATTTAAATTCATGATTATCAACAAAAATTTAAATTCATGATTATTTAGCGGGATTCTGATCACATCGGTTCCTGACATTCCGGAGAAGAAAATAAAGCCAAATATGTCCTAATGAACATAAATAACTAAATCTTGAAGCACCAATCAGCTCCCTTGGTCATCCTCTAATTAACCAATTCAAATCCTATCGGTCCGTAACTAACCAGATTCGAATCAGACCAGATTCGAATCAGACTTGAATCGTACATGCCCGACTAACCTGCCATCATTTCAGCAGTCTATAAATACCTTGTCACCTAACGTCATCCTTAAGAGACTCTTATGCAAGGGCATTTTCCTCGTATCTGTTTATTGAGAATTGCCATTGATTTAGGGAGGATCTTTCACAAGGGCCATCCTCAACGCTTTCTATGTGAGAACTGTCTTGCAGGTTCGCTTGGACGGAAGATCACCGATCCAGATGTAAGCCGTACCAAGCCGAAGATCAAAATTCCACATCAAAAAGTATAAACTTTTTTATAACAGTAATTGCTGGCCGTCCTCAAGTAATTTAAATTGCAACGTGGTCTGGTGTTGGAAAGTTCTTGGGTCAACCAAGTAACAAAGCAGTGATTTGTTGACCACGAGGTGAAAACTTGTCTGGATTTGGCCGCACCAGATCCTTAGATGCAACGGGAATCGCCCCATTCGCCAGGGGAAATGCAACGCTTTTGCTGCCGAAGGGGAGAAATACCAGCGACCACGCAAGGAAGAGAGGCGTTTTGCTTGCTGCTTACGTTACCTAATAATTTGTAGGAAAAGGAACCTTTAAGGAAGAAGAAGGTGCTGGAAACCGTCCCCTTCCGTCTTTATTGATTTCAATAAACTACGGGCGTTTATGTTCTCTGAGAATCCTCCCGACAGAACTTTTCCTCAGAAATAATATTTACCAAAACGGATCTTTCTGGCAAATTTTTGGTTACTCAAACAGACTGTTAATTCGGAGAGGCAATCTTTGCTATTAACTTTGAGGTGATGAGAATACGTATGAGGCTTAAACATTTATAATTAATTACAAACTTTCTCCACCTAGCTCTTGATGAAACAGGGGATGTTAGAATTTTTTGATAGACTTTCTTGTTCCCTTTTGAAAACCTATGCCGAGCGTCGTCCACAAGCTGTGTGGACCACTAGATGGTGCGTATAATTTCAAGCACTCGTCGGTTCGCTTTCCTCTTCTTTCCACATCCATCTCCATCAGACTTCATTCCAACCCAAAGCTCAAGCAACCCCCACACTGGAAGAGAATCTCTTTTGCAGTACAAAGCCAAAGCAGTATACGCTCTTAGGTTGCACTGCAAGCCTATACCACTTCCCCTTTGCCATTACCACCAGACCTCTGAAAAGCTTTGAAGCCCACAAAAAACAAAAAAAAAACAGAAAACAACCTTCTCCACCTTCCCTAATTCGCAAACAGTTCTAGATTATAGCAAACAAATTACCACAAACTCATGCAGTCCCTATCGTCTGAATGGTAGATCTTTAACCCACATCAAAGAAAGCACATCTAGAGGGCCCTCTTATTCATATGATGCAAATCGACCAGACTTATCGCCTGCAACTTTTAACTGAGAAAAAGTAATCCAATTGTCAAGATCATCGCCATGGGGTAAGCCTGTTGGCGTGGACCGAGACGAATTTTGTTTACAGTAATTGTTTGTGAAGCCACGTCGCATCTTTGTTTATTAAATATAGTCGCACCCATCAACAAAACGTAGAGATAAATACCATTCAACTGGCGGGCCCCAGTGGGACCTTGCCCATTTGTCACTAGTTGGGAAGGATAAGCTCGCAAACAAAGTCCCTTGGCTTCCCTGAACTCCTCCCCTCTCCCGGGCGCAAGAAGACATGCCATGGCCTGCCATTGCTTTCCCAGAAATATCACATAACCCCTAAACACATCATGGAAAGCTGCCATCTTTGATCACCCACTAAATCCATGTGACCATATCACCCCCTCTCTTCCAGGCCTTCCTCTTTATATCACCATAACCCCTCTTTCTTTTCCCATGGAGAAGACTTCAGTGGAGATGGATCTGGGGGAGTGGGAGTTCCTCCCTGACAGCAAAAGCTTCCTGGATTTTGGCCATGAGGGTGGTAAGGTCTTGTTCTCCAAGGAGATATGCTTTGGTCCCAAAGGAGTTGTTGACATGAATTACTTTATCTGCCCGTCCCCCACCTCTCGCTTCATCCATGCAGAGAAGAAGAATTTGGACCCTGCAAGTGAAACCAAACAAGATCTTGCTCCAATTGCCCAGAGCCAGCAGCAGAGAAGAAACCAGATGATGGGCAAGCCAAAGAGTTCCAAAGACATCAGCGTAGTGCCACCGGTGGTCATCGCCAACCATGATGTGGTGTCTCAAGTCTTCTTCAAAGTGAAGGAGAATGAATTCGTCGACATGAAGATGAACTCTCCCAAATCCAACACGAGGGGGATCATCCCTCACATCGAACCCGAGCCAATTCAATACGATGAAGAAGAGGAGGTCTACAAGATTGAGGAAATGGAGCACAAGAAATCAGATAATTCGGCATTAGAGAAGGAGGTAGAGAATGATGAAGACCATCTAGAGTCTGAAGTCAAAGGCAAGCCTGGCTGGGAGAGCCTTGGTTTCAACATCTGGAGGTGGAGGTTGACAGGCATCGGAGCTCTCTGCTCCATTGGAGTGGCGGCTGCCACCTTATGCATCTTTATTTTGGGTGGCCGGCAGCGGCAGAGACAGCAGCACCAGAACCAGAGGATCCAGATACAGATCTATGCTGATGAGAAGGTTTTGATCGAGTTCTTTTTTAATTGTGTGCTTCTTCCATTTTGAATTCAAATAGCATAAATTTTTAAACCAATATACTCAATATCTATTCACTGATTGCTTTGTTATGGGATGGCAGAGGATTAAGCAGATGATTCAGCAGGCCACAAGGCTGAACCAGGCTCTTTCAGCAGTGAGGGGAGCTCCAATCACAAGGGCACAAAATGTGGCGCACGTATCATTTGGTGGATACTATAATGGGCTCTGAGCAATCGCACTCCTTTGAAAAGATCTGATCAAATAGAATGGTGTCATCTCCTTCAGAAGGCCTCTTTAAGGCTTATGGAATACATACATGGAAGAAATATATATCTGCTGGACCTCGCAGCTCTGCACCTTCGAAGAAGAATTGTACAGTCCCCTAGTTGTTTAGGTGGAAGGGGAATAGTATATTGGGGTGCAAGTTGGAGGAGAATAGATTATAATAAGCTAATCAATGATTAATTATGAGTACTTTAATATATAGTGTAGAGACTCCAGGTCCCAAAAAAGCTATCCTTGATGTGCAGCACAATTATTTTCAGTTTAATAAAGTAGGATGGGTGTAGAATAATTGTAGCGATGCCAGGTTGTTATGTACTGTGTGCCACACTGCTCAGAGATTCATGGTCATGCATCGATTAGACAATCTGAACAAAATTGGTGAGCATAAATCTTTTAAAGCTGAACCAAACCTGGGACTATCTAACACAATATTTTGGTTTTGGATGCAAACATGGAATGTGTTGCCAAATGATATTTAGATTCTACCTTAGATTCAGTGATATCCAGATTAGTGAGGCTTGGTCCCCTCCATTTTCCATTAACAGAAAAGAAAGAAGAAGAAAACTGGAGGATTATAAAAGTTTAGATACAAATCACGAAACCTTATATTAGATTTAAGTTTGGTTCTACCTTCCATGTCGCTATCTTCCTATTATTCAGAGTAGAATGGTCAATTCTATGCGAATAAAATATCTGAAATTTTTTTAATATCACTCTCTTCCTTGTGATCTACTCCTACCCTGAATAAAAGGTTGTCACATATTGGGAATGAACTAATGATGTCCTTCGTCACAATGCAAGAACCAAGTGGCATTCAACGTTGAGTTGTGATGTGGCCTTCGAGAAGGCAACAAAGAGATGGATGGATGGATGGTTCCTTGGCTGTCGCATACTCTCGTGGGGTAGCTGTGCGTTGATTCTGACCTTGATGGAGAGTTACAGTCGCAGGGCAGAGACGGCACTGTGGAGGCCACGTTAGCTCCGCCCCGTGATTCTTTTATCCGTCGTTCAGCGGGGGTTGGTTTCCACGTCCTTTTCATCCTTGGACTTTTCTATTTGCGCCCTTGAAACGCAAGCAATGGTTTATCATTAAACTATAGCTTGTCTCGATAGCTGCACGAAACGCCATCCATTTGCTTGATCAGTATTTCATGGGAGTAAGTCAATTTGCTTTCTTTTTAATCTTCTATACATCTCTTTTGTAGGGCGATACAGAAAGATTAAAACAAGATAATTTACTCAAACTTGTATTCATTATATGATTGAAATATAACAGGATGTTTAATGATGGCGTCTCTCTTTGAGCCTCGAAGACCCATATGGGGCAGTGCACATTGCTCCATTTTGTCCATACAAACTGGCTTGAGTCTGGTTCACTGCAGGTGTATTGGTACTCTAGGGATGAAAATTTTTGTGCATCACATGTAGTACAGAACGTGTGCATCATGCTTGATGAAGGATAAAATTATCATTGCGCAACACTTGTGTATATGATAAAAAGGATGAGATCAATCTCGATATTTGATCAACCAGCTATCATATCTAGAAAACAATAATGCCGAACCACCTTCAGCGAAGCCAAGCCATTCTCACACCCCAGCAGGCCCGAGCTATCCTATAATCTCGGTCGGACCGAGATATTTGTATGCTTCGCAGAACCGAGGCATTCTATCCTCATATACCCGATGCCACCGAACAATTATATACTTCGGCCAAATCTTATGTTTCGATCGGACCGAACTAACATCTTGCCTCAGCAAGCATTCAAATGCTTCGGTAGCACCGAGCTATCCTTATGCTTCGGTCAGACCGAGGTATTCAAACACCTCTGGCCGAGGCATTCAAACACCTCTGCTGAACCAAGCACAGAAAAGTTCAAATTCATGATAGTTTAACAAGATTTCGAACGAAAAATTATGCAAATAATATCGAAAGTGGCCTAGGGCCTATAGAGTCACCAATCTCAAAGCATTAACTAGCTCCTCTAGCCGTCGATTCTCTAACTAACTAGATACTGATACTACCGGCCCCACAACAAACTTGATTCGAATCTGAACGGTTTTGGACCCCTGTGATATGCCCAAGGAATCAGGTGATCGCCTATAAATATCCTTGTCCTAAAGTTTCTCATGTATGCTTTCACTGACACTCTGACAGAAAACTCCATTAAAGCTCAAGCAGAGCTCTAAGTTCTTGAGAGGCCATTTTCTTAAGGAACTCTTCTGCGAGAGCCTTCTCCTCATATCTGCTTGCTGTAAATCTCCACTAATTTGAGCGTCGGAGGATTTTTCGCAGAGGGCTATTCCAGGCACTCTCTGTGTGAGGACTATCTTACAGGTACCGTCCGGGCGAGAGATCAGTGTCCAGATCTGGAGCCAAGCTGCACCCGAGTTGGAGAACGAATTTTTGCAGCAACAATGCTTGATGATTAATCTTCGCATGCATGTGCCAAAAATATTTTTATTCTTTTTTAAATTATATGCACATGATATGCATGAATTAACCATCGCGTATGTACACATTTCTGCATTATGGTGCACAAAAGAGTTTTTTTTTTGTGTGTGTGTAGCTCATGGAATCCCAGATTTCTTGCTTTTCTCAGCGAAAATTGGTGTGGTGGTTAATGATTGTCCGTGCAAATGGTGACCTACTCTCACTTTGTCTTCATGGCAGATGTGCTCACTAGATAATTGAGGCTCTAGGCGACTCTTTTAACTATTGAGATATTAAGAGCCTACAATTTATTGATGACTTTTATTTTGTGCCATTGAGAAGGAAAATGTTATCACGGTTAAGGCCTTTCTCTTTGCCTTTGAGAATATATTAGGCTTCAA
Organism: Calamus simplicifolius; assembly: GCA_900491605.1. Classification (NCBI taxonomy): domain Eukaryota; kingdom Viridiplantae; phylum Streptophyta; class Magnoliopsida; order Arecales; family Arecaceae; genus Calamus; species Calamus simplicifolius. The sequence continues at coordinate 360,101 of UESW01001414.1, read as the reverse complement.
TATAAATATTTATAAGAGTTCTGTTACATGCCTTAATGTTGAAGATGAAAAAGGAGACTAGAATTATGAAAAGAATGATTGCTTTCTATTGGAAGTAGACATCTCATTAACTCTGTCCTTACTTCTAACATTATTCAAGTTTATACTCAAGCTTCCAAGCTAGGTGAGCTGGAAGATTGGTAAGTTAGCTCTTCCTTTGGAAAAAGAAAGAAATAGTTAAAGGATTCGGTTGCCTTATTAATTAGTAGACTATTCGTAGAAATAAGAAAGAAGGCAGGCTAGACATCCAAAATATCATAAGCATGAATTAGGCATTGTCAGCAAAATGGGCTTAGAAATTTGTAAATAGTTAAAGAAAGAAGAATGCTATTTGGTCAAGGCTTATATCCAAAGCTTATAATTCGAGGGGCTCTTTGCCATGTGGGTGAAAAAAAAGTATAAAAAGCACCGTTACTAATGGAAAGATATTAGCTGAGATTTGGATGCCTTTTGATATTATCTGACTTTTAAACTTAGTAACGAAAAAAATATCAGATTCTGAAAAGATAGTCAAATTTCTATTCCCCTTGTACTCCTTTTGAAGACCTTCATGATCTTATCACTCTAAAAACTTTTGAAAACCTTTATAATTTTACCACCTTTAAAATTTTCTAAGTTGCCTTGCTTTGGAGTTATGGAGTACAATAGTGGAGGGTTCATCTGGATGGTCATCTTCTAGCTATGCTAGCTTAGTGGTTGGAGTAGCTTCTCTGTTTTCTTTTTACAATCCGTCCAACATCAACACATGATGTTCTAGTTTGAAAGCTCAATTAGGATGCCAGGTTCAATGCTGATTCTTTCTATGGATTCATTAACTATCGAAGAATGTTATATTCTTAATTTCTATGCTAAAGTGTGAAAAGCATTACCCTTGACAAAGTGAATGTTTTTCCTTTGATTAGTCTTTCTTAACAAACTAAACATTGATGATATATATGTTAATTAATTAAGGTTGAAGGGTAAGCAATAGGTGTGTCCAATGTGGGGCTGATTAAGAATTGGTAGACCACCTGTTTATATATCTCCTGTCTTTTCTCAAGATCCATCCTGGAGGTCATGTTTGGAGCTTTGGGACTATTTCATATTCTATCAAGTCGTGGCTATCTTTCGGCAGCGTAGAGGAGACATGCATAGACCTCCCGAAGAAAGTGCTGGGATCCACATATCATGATAGACATATGGCACGTATTGCATGAAAGTACTCTAGATTTTTTTCAAAGAAAAAATTCCTCTTAAATTTTGATCTTAATCAAAATAGTCCTTTTCTTTTCTTTATGGGTAATTTTTGTCAAAGACTTGCTAGAATTTATGTAATTAACTTTTCTTAGCTCATCTTCTTTAATCAGCTTTTAATCTTGTAATTTATGCTAAATTAATAAAGTATCAAGGATATGTGATACTTTAAATTTAGTTTTACTAGATGAAAAAGAAACATGTCCACTTACTGCTCATTAATTTTCACTTGAGTTTTTGAGCCAGATGATTAATAAAGTTATTGAACTAATAGATGGGTTTCAAGCATTACAAATGGTATTAAAGCCTTACTATCCATTAACTTTCACTCGAATTTTTTTTTGGCATTGCTATATATATAATAGAGTTTTTATCTATAAAACTTTGAATCATAAAATTTTTAATAAAATGATTTTTAATAAAAACTTTTTACTATTTGATAATTATATATATTTTTTAAATATCATAAATTTTAACTTTCATTTGATAATTTCATCGTTGTTTCATGAACGAAAAAATACAAACATCAAAACATATTATATTTTTTTTCTATATTTTTTTGAAAATCAATCCGATAAGATTGCCGGTTGTTGCCTTTTAAGTAGCGTATGGATGCAACTCCATTGCCCAAATTTCCCTCCTCACCACCAAGCAAACTTCTCCTCCTCGCCGTCCGCCGCGCCTGCTACAATAGTAGTTCATGCAAATTGAAGAAGGTCATTCTTTTTTTTTTTTTTTTTAATGAGGAAAGAAGTTGGGTTTTAATTAATGAAAACTTGTTCGACTAATTCGTATGGTTGATTGATCACAAGTATGGCTGCAATGTGCTGTTTATACTGGGAAATATTATATATTCACAAAGATAACAAAGGATGAGACTCTAATGCTTCAAACCCTTCTACTTCTCAGTTAATCATGAGTTGAAATCATATGACCCTAAAAACTTAATTAGTATCAGATAAATTTGATTTATAAATTTTAAATTTTTTACTTAATATAAAATTATTTTAAGATATTACAAGAACTTTTTGGTCTGTTTCTGAATCCGTGATGGGTATTAAAGAATATAGCTTGGCCCGGTCTACATCAACTGGATCTCTTTGTGGGATTGGACCAGTCTTTGCCCCTTTCTTAGGCATAGTTGTCAGACCTGGTCCAGACATTGATTTAGCCAAGGGCTCAGATTACTGGATCACTGGTTCAACCGTTGAGTTACTGGTTGAACCATCGATCAATTATTTTAATATAAAAATATATTTATATTAATAAAAATTAATTTTTAATAAAAAAAATTAGGGTTGACATGATAATAAAATCCATGATTCCGTCCGGTTCGGATTGGGTTGACCGATTCACGGGTGAACCGGATGGATTGACCGGATTATTCTGGGTCACTTGCACATCCAGTTTTATGTTAGAACCAGACCGATTTGGCCTTCGGGTCCTGATTCAACCGGTCCAATTGATCGGTTCGATCCGGTTCTGACAACTATGCTCTTAGGTTAGGTTGTGCAGCATCACCGAAACAGCCTTCCACCGAAAAATTTTATCGGATTTTATCTGAGGCACTCTCTGATTGTGCCTTTCTTTTGAACAAATTTTGAAGGCAAATCGCTGTCTAAATTTTGAAGTCAAAGAGTAATCATCCTTTTTTTTATTTTCAGGCCTTTGTAATCTTTATGATCTTTTTATGTAGTAAGATTATCTAGGCTATATTTGTTTTCGATTATTAGTGTTTTGAAAAATTTACTTATTTTTTCTTAATTTATATGCAGACGTCCACTAAAGGTAGTAGAACTTTTGTTTTTGTTTTTCAAAGTATATCAAAGTAAAAGGAATTTGCCTGCCATGTGTTAGTTTCCAATAAGATATGGATAGAATCTTAGCTGTAGCATATATTAAGAGTCTTCGTTTATTTTGGTTCATTCTGTCTGTTATATATAGTTCATGCTATTTGTATTTATTTTATTGGTGGAACAATCTAAATTTTGTAACATTATATTATCTGAAAGCCTAGTTTTAATCTTTGTATAAGTTATTTTTACCATATGTCAGTTTGTATTCAGGCTATTTATTTTAGTGTCCAGCTAAAAATAAAGTACTGCCATGTTTGTTAAGTTTTGGCCTATTTCATCCTGTTCCATCTGGGAGCCCTGGGTGCTTATATCCAGATGATGGCATTGGAATTATACTTTTTAGAAAGAGATTAGTTCACATTATCTATCCAAGAACGCTGCTAAACTTGATTGTAGTTGTCCATTCACCTGATTACCTTCAAAGCTTCCTCATCTGACTTTCAGAGTCCGGTTACTTGCAACTAGAGGTGGCAATTTTTGACACGACACGATAACTCGATACAAACATGACACGAATTAAATGGGTTTGGGTTGACTATTTTTTGTTACAAACCCGTGTATGACACGACCCGCCAACACGAAATTTAAATGGATCGTGTTCGGGTTCAACCGCTTAACCCGAATTGACCTAAATTGACCCGTGTATTTAATCGGGTTGACATAAACCCGTCTGATCTGTTTTGACCCGAACCCGTCACCTGCTTCGCCCGCACGTATGCCACCATGATCCGTCCATCACCGCTATCCGAGGCCTCTAGATCAAACAAATGAAGCTGACGGTTCCACCAAACGAAGCTGGTTAAATAGTCAAAATTTAGATTATATGAATTATATATTTTAATCTGATTAAATTGATCAAATAAGCAATGCAACCAATTTGACCTAATCTATATCTTGGGAGCAACTTTTGTGACAGTTGAGTCCAAATATCACAATCCTCTCTAACGAAAAGAAAGTGAAAAATAAAAGCAACTGCCATTACTCTTTTTTCCCGAGAAACTTCCTTCACAATTACGTTATAAATGACAAAATATTAATAATGACTGTTTAATAACATTTTAGAGAGTTTAAATGACGATAATTTTTTACTCACACCACCGCTCTCTTCGACTCTACCCTCCTTTCGCCGGCTCATTTTCCATTATAAAATCTTATGCGGGTTTTATTTCTTCCGCCCTCTCGAGTCATAGGTCGTGTTAGGTTAATCGTGTTTTGAGTCAGGTCGTGTTCGTATCCAAATTACCTAACCCGTTTAACTTACAGGTCATGTTTGGGTTGATGTGTTTTCAACCCGACCAAAACATGATACGACCCGGACACGACACAACACGACACGATTGCTACCCCTACTTGCAACTGATGCAGTAAATTGTTGACTTCAAAGATGAATTTTTTCCTCTCAGCTGGCATCAACATGATGGTTGAACAACAAACTAATGACATGAGCTTTGTTGTTTTCTGTTAATTATTTTTTCTCTGTTATATAAATCTTGTGAGGAGATGATTAAAAACGAGATCTTGCTGGTCTATTTGATGGCAGTGAATTCTAGTGCTCTTATATGAACTTGAAATCATTGAACTTGTTGTTGCTGGAATCCGTCCTCCGACTCGGGCGTGATCGAGCTTCAGATTGGGCTCCCTCCTGAGTGGACCTGCAAAACAGTCCTTACACGAGAGACGTTGGGGGTGACCCTCTGCGGAAGACCCTTCGATGCTCAAGTCAGCGGAGATCAACAACGAACAAATATAGGGAGAAGGCTCTCGCTGAAGAGTCCCTCCAAGGTGGCCTTTTGGGAGTTCCGAGCAGAGTGTTAATGGCGGAAAGGGGGTGAACAGAGATGAATGAGTGTAGTGATGAGAATGCGTCAGGAACACCCTTACCTTAGAGAATCTAGGACTGTGCTATTTATAGGCGATCACCTGATTCCTTAAGTGTGTCATAGGAGGTCTGGAAGTTGTTGGGATTCGAGGCTGATTCGAATCAGGCTGTTGTAAGGCTGGTAGGATCCGTATCCGGTTAGTTAGAGGATCGATGGTCAAAGGGGGCTATCCGGCGCTTTGAGATTCAGCGATCATATGGGCTCTAGGCCGTTTCCGGTAGTATAGGCATGATTGCCTACGTGGATCCTTGTTCGATCATCGTGGTTCCGCAGAGGTAGGTGCCTAAGTGCCTCAGTCGGGACGAGGCACAGAGAACGGCCTGATCCGCCAAAGTATGGAAAGGCTCGGTTTGCCGAGGCATGACAAAAGAGCAAGCTGGGCGTAAGGACGGTTTGATTCCGTAGAGGTATTGATATCGCTCGGGCAGGCCGAGTTATGGACCGCTCGAGCTTGGGCCGAGAGATATGGATCGCTCGAACTAGGACCGAGAGATAGGGATAGCTCGGCTAGGCATAGAGATCGCTCGAGCTAGGGCCCAGAGATAGGGATAGCTCGGTTAGCGAGGCATAGAGATCGCTCGGGCTGGGGCCGAGAGATAGGGATAGCTCGGCTAGCGAGGCATAGAGATCGCTCGGGCTGGGGCCGAGAGATAGGGATGTAATTTGTACCCGGGGAATCCTTGGTTCGCCGAAGGGCTAAGGTGCTTCGATCCACCAAGGTATAATGATTAGCTCATTTCTTGCGGGCACCGCGCAGCGAGTGGGAGTCAGGGCTGATCCTAACCCCTTGCACGATTATCAATGCACTAGCGATTTTACCCCTCAACACATGCCCTCCACTCCCTAGTTCAAAGCATAGGTTCAGGCGTAGAGAGTATAGCCTCAGGTGGCATGATCCGGATGGAGGGATCTAGATTTGACAGCCTGCGTAATGATACCCTAATTAATGTCGCGCGGCTACCCTGCCCTTACAGGACGGATCCGTCATTTCTTAGGGACAACGGTCGGGGAAGTCCCACGTAGCAAATCCCGATTTTTACGGCACCTGCGATGGCGGTTCCAGGTACCTCGATTGAGACGCCTTATCTTCCTTTTGAAGTAATTTCTTTATGGGGGAAAGCAAAGTCGAAGCAGCGTCATTCCTGTTTGCAACACTTTCTCGCTTCTTCTTGGAGAATTTTGTTCCCCTACTTCTTCTGTGACCCCATTCGGTGTCCCTTTTGACCTAGCAGCATGGTGAGTCCTAGCGACATGGTTTCAGAGATTGTTGCCGAGGACTTGGGGAGAATATGCCAGAAGTATGGCATTCCTTCGGATATCCTTTTGCGATTGCCGGAACCCGAGCACAGGGTCTTGCAGGAGCTGGAGCATGGGATTTTTCTTTATGAAGATAGCCTGAAGGCAGGCCTCTGATTTCTCCTTCACCCTCTGGTGAAGGAGATTATGAGGTTTTACAACATCTACCCAACAATGGTGGCTCCTAACAGCTAGCGCAGTATCATCGAGTTTATCTTGATGTGTAGCCAGGTTCAGGTAACAGCAACTCTTCCCCTATTCTGTGCCTGTTACTATCTGATGTCTGGGAGGAACTCGGAGTGGTCCTATATCGGACCTCGGAGATCGTTCAAGATGATAACGGATAAGCCGTCGTCCATAAAGGAGTGGAAGGCTCGATTTTTCATTGCCAAGGGAAACATCGGCTCTGACTTCCCGCGGGGATGGGGCAACTTTGTTAGGGACATGGAAGCACATCCAGCTCTATCCAAACAGGAGAAGGAGGATCTAGAGGTCCTTCGTGACGGTAGAGTGTTTTCAGCTAATGACTTACTGTCGGAGGAGGCTCTTTTCGCTGCCGAGCTTACCCCCATCAACACACAAGGTAAGTCCCCTCCTTTTTTCTCTTTCTATTGATTTCATTCGAGCAAGTATATTTTGGTTTGATCGTTCGCCCACTATGTTTGCAGCCAAGAGATCTGCGCTGGTGGGCCGTATAAAGAAGGAGTTGGGCAAACGCCCAAGAGACACCAGTAGTGGGAAAAGACGCAAGTCTGAGAAGAAGGTTCTCCTTTCCGAAGAACACTCGCCGAAGGCCGGACAAGCCAAGGTTGACCCGCGCTCCTTGTCACCGAAGAAAGGGAAGGTGGGAGCGCCGGCGGTGAGAGAGGGATTTTCTCAGTTGGGGGAAGAAGTTATAGTCGCGATGGAGGAGCAGAGAGCAGAGGAGGACTCAGGAAGGATCGCTGAGATCCCTTATCCTTTGGTGGTGGAGATAGTGGACAGCTCGGACGAGGCTCCGTTGGCCTGTCCGGCCGTTCCCTCTTCTAGAGATGAGTTGTTGCCAGATTCGGCGAAGGTCGGTATCCCGAGGGTTCCCTTCCCAAGCGTCAAGATGTCTCTAGCTTCGGCAGGAGAAATGGAGGGGGCGATTGTAGTCGCCGAGGCTCAGGATGAGCCTGCCGAAGAAGGGCCTTGTTCGAAGGGATTAAGGAGAGGTGATGTTGGGCCGACGGTGGTGGAGGCTCGAGAGGAGTCTCCTGCTGGAGAGCTTCCTCCTGAAGAGGTTGGAAAAGCTGGCGAGAGGATCGAGGCTTTGGTGGAGCCCAAGGGGAGGAGCAGATGCTGGTGATCGAGGAAGGACCCTTGGACGAGGGGGGAGAAAAAGATAAGGATCTTCCAACCGAAGCTTCTCCCACTGAGACTTTGGGGATATTAGCGCCTGGGCTGGCTGAGGTATCTGAGGAATCCCAGGCTAGAATTTTGCTGAAAGAGGCCAGGCGGTTGAAGGCTTCTCAGCCTGAGGTGGTCTGGACTGGTCCTTCGGACGTGCAGCCCGGTAGTTTGGACCCAACCATTGAGGCGGCATTCGCTGCCCTGATGAGGTTGGCATTGTACCCGAGTGCAGGTCCCTCGGTGAATGAGTTCGCAGACCTGGATCTCATCGACGCCGCATTAGGTCAGCGGAATGTAGCGAAGGATGTCCACCTCCTCCCTGAAATCGACAACCCCGCCCTTATGGAGCTCGCTAGGTCTTACGCCTCCCAGGTGAGTTGCTATTCCAGAGTAATGGGTGCTTTCTGGTTGACTTGATTGCGCTTTCTTACTTGTGTTTTGTTTCACAGAGCGCTCTGATCACCAGGGCGCTATGCTGGCGCTTGAACCTGGCAATAAGGGCCAGTGTCCAGGCCAAGAGAGTCAGCGCCGAGCTCTGGTTGCGAGCAGAGGCATCTGATAAACTCGAACAAGTTCTGGACATCGCCAATGAGAACTTGGTGAAGGCGAGGGGATTGCATCAGGCCGCCCTCGACGAAGCATCCAGGCTGAGGCTCAAAGTTAGGGAGCTACGTGAGCTCCGGCCGAGGTATGACGAAGCATGCTCGGAGCTATTACGAATCAGATCTAGGCATGCTGGAGAAATGGAAACTGTTAAGAAACAGTTTGATGAGAGCCAGGACAGGCTAAGGAAAGATGCTGCCGAAGAGAGAAGTCGCCTGAATAGAATGCTCGGCGAGACGGAGGAGAAGATCCAGCAACTACAACATTGCGTCATTGCCAGGGATGATAAGATCAAATGGCACCAGGATAAAATAGCCAAGCTCGACGATGAGCTTTCCTTGTCCAGGGAGTAAGCTAACAATAGGCAGTCGAGAATCAATGACCTCAAGGATAGGATCGAGCAGGTCAAGGCCGATAAGCTGAGGGCCTTCGGCGAGGTCGAGGAATTAACCGAGAGAATAGCTCAGTAGGAGGGGGAGGTACGATGTCATCTCTTTAACTTCCCCTATTTTCTCATTGTTGCACCGACTAATCCTATGCTTTTAGATGGAGAAGGTGAAACTCGAGGGCCAAAGTTGATTAGAGACCCTGCAAGGAGAGCTGGCGTCGAGTCGCCGGAGGAGCTTAGAGCTCGAAGGTCAGGTCGCTGAGACCGAGAAGCTAGTTGCCTCACTTCGGAGTCAGGTTGCTAAGGCTAAAAGGCAACTCACCCTACTTCGGGGCTAATAGGACGCGACCTATGCTGAGGCGTTCCAGCTCGGCGTAGAGGAGGTCCGAGCTAGGATATCTTGGGAGCACCTAGAATGGGATCTTTCTTTCCTTGAGGTGGAGGGTCATGACGTGCGGACCCCTAGGACCGAGTTATCAGCAGAGACCGAATATGAAGAGGTCTGGATATTGACGTAGATGCCCTCCTGGGGGCTGATGCAACTGTAGACTCGAGTGTGGATGATCGAAAGGGGGAGAGCCATCCGAGCAACACAGGGGCGCCCGAGGCTCATCAATCGGCCATCTTCGAAGTGGGCGGACCGAGCCACGTTTCTCCAGTGCCGGCCGCTGATGCCCCTGAGGTCGGGCCCGTGCCCTGATAACTGAGGGCTGGCTCGGATTTTGTATTATCTTCTCTTTGTTGGCCATTTATAGAAGACTTCAATGAAATTTAAAAATTTCCTTTGTCTCTATTGTGTGCCTTTTTCCTCTTTTTCGCGTTATTTCGAGAATATTTAGTTCGAAGGAGTCCGGCAGATCGAAGGGAGTCCGATCCCAAGAAGGGGGTGCCTCTCGAGCATCTCATTGTTATTTATTGATCTTCTTCAATGAGGGGGCGCAACTCTTCATTTCCTGCGAGCGCCCACCGAGGCGGTGACGCGTGGCAAGTTTCCGCGATAGTGACGTTGGAGTTGATAGCTCGAGCGATCAAAATACCTGCCAGAAGTAGTTTAAATACAGATGGGGGGATGCCATCGTTAATCACTTCTCCTGTTAACCTCCCAAAATTTAGGATAGTAAGATGGCTTCTGAAAATGAAGGGGGTCTACTGGAGTGCCAGATAATGGCAATAATGGTCGCGAGGGGCAGGCCCCTCCGCGAGGGGGCCCCCATCAGAGCCGCGTTCCGGTAACTATCAACAGGGAGGACCTGTTGTTGATGCTCGCGGAGTGCGACCGACTCCAAAAGATGGTAGAAGAATACTTGGCCATCTCCATGAGGGAGCATGAGCTCCTTCGTCGAATCAACAGTCAGCTGGAAGGACAAGTGGTGACTCTCCAGCAACAAATTGCTATTCTTACCGCCGAGCTAAGTTTGCGGCGTGGGGAGAGCTCGGCAGCGCCCGGTGGAGATGATAAGCCCCAATGAGGGCTCGTGTGTCTTTTTCTTTTGTTTTATTTTTCTTTGTATGATGAATAAAAAAGAATTTTCACAACTTTCATGTTCGCTGTCATCTTCGAAATGTTCGTTCTCATCAGGTGAGTCTTACGAACGAACCACCCCTTTGGAGGATCTCTAGTGATCTTGTTGAGACTAAGGTATGACATCCCCATTTTTACCGAGGTAAGGGGAACTCATAAGTTCTAGTTAGAGTGTAGTTTATCGCTTGGTTTTTCCGAAGCATATGGAATGTCCTGTTACCATTGGGGCAAGAATAGCTATATCAGTTTTGACCAGGGAATAAGGGAACGTTTGGTTTTTACCGAATCGAAAAGAGATACCTCAGTTTTTTTCGAAGTAAGGAGACTATCTCAGCTTTGAGTCGAAACAAAAAGTGATGTCTCGATTTAGGTCAAAATATAACAGATGGTTCGGCTTCAGGCCGAAGCAGGAGGTATCAGCGCATCTTTATTGAGGAGTACTTGGCTTCTGCGCCTTTTTATTGCTCTGCCAGCGCTTTGTCCTTTTCAAGGTGAGTTGGCTTTACGTGGGCAACAAGCATCCGGCTTTCATTGGGGGATGTCTTTTTCAGTGGGGCTTTCCTAGGCTCGTCCATATCTCGGAGATCTGCAGGCGGTTTTTCCGCATTATAGGCTTCCGATTCGAGATCGTGGGGAGATCTTCTGCCTTCCATAATGACCTAAGGGATGCGTTTGGCGTGCTCTGAAAGGCGCTCTGTTATCCTGAACCGCCACGTGGTAGCATGACCAGGGCATTTTGAATCCTAGGACTTTCTGCTTTAATGATTGCCCCCAGTCTATTTGCCTATAAAATGGGGGAGAGCGGGCCGTGTTAGGCTATCTCCCAAGGCTCTTCCTTTCAGTGACTTGCAAAGGCTTCCATGGCATATGTTTCATTGAAGTTGAGAGTGGAGAGATCGAGCTTCCCTTTTGAAAGCTGGTCCATCCCAGATAGCTGGGGTGATGAAGAAGCTGCTGAAGAGCGAGCAGTCCTCAAGGGAGAAATTCTTGGAGGTCATATGGAGAGCACAGGGAGGCCCGCAGAAGTCATATGGGGAGCTCACGTATGTGCTTCCTGTGTGTCCTTTATGGTTCGCCATGGGGACAACCAGAAATACAAGGCACATGCAGTCCCCATGGGTTACATGAACTTCCTCCCCTCACAGGATGAACTGAGGGATCCAATATGAGGGGATGTGTTGGTCTGCTGGTCTATGTCTCTGGGCAGTGGCTAGCAGCCTAGCATCCCACTATAGGGGGGAGGAGCCCTCAGCATCGGCATCCACAGGTCTTCGGCCCAGTTTGGGTCTTTTGGCTTGTCCGTCCGAGGGATCAGCGACTCAACTGGAGCCGTATGATTTCTCTGATTTCTTGGATGCTACAGCGACACTGAAGGCCGAAGCTGCTTTTTAATTCATTTATTTTTACTTCCTGCACTGTAGTGCGCTTGTAATACCTCTTCAGAGGTTGTATTTCTCATCGATTAATGGAATAAAGAAAGTTTTTTTTTTCTTCCTTTTTTCACATGTTTGCTTTTCCCTTTTGGCGTGACCATGCAGTCTTGTCCGTTTTAGGCTTACCGAGTCATGCTCGGCTCGTAAACCTTCGATTGTGCTTGGGTAGCACTACCTTCGTTAGGCATTTTCATAGTGTTTGACCCCCTTAAGAGGAGGTGCTAGTCTCTGTTCAAGTCAGAGGGAGGCCTGGGCGATCTTACCGATTCACAAGGTAGACGCGGCCCGATAAAAAGGGGCTAAGTAGGTCTTTCCCTAAGGAGGAGAGACTTGCACAACTCTGCTGATGGGAAGAGAGAGGGATTGCTTATAAGACGTATCAGTTGCGCAAAGATGTCTGAGAAATTAATCGGCCTTGCTGTTATTGCAGAATCGCTGGGGCCACTTGGCTTTGTCCAAGGCTTCAAAGACTAACAAGAAATTCGATTCGGCTTTAGCCGAGGGTTTTGATAGTAAGAGATGCACTTCGATTTTGGTCGAGGCTTTTGATAATAAGAGATGCACTTCGGCTCTGGTCGAGGCTTTTGATAATTAGAGATGCACTTCGGCTTTGGCCAAGGCTTTTAATAATAAGAGATGCACTTTGGCTCTGGCTGAGGCTTTTAATAATAAGAGATGCACTTCGGCTCTGGCCGAGGCTTTTAATAATAAGAGATGCACTTCGGCTCTGGCCGAGGCTTTAGGGAGCCATTCAGGCATGACGAGGCTTTAGGAACCGTAGAGTGTATACCTGGTGGCGCCAGGGCACGGGGAACATTGCTTGGCTCTGCCGAGGTTCGGAGACTATTTGGAGATCACTTGGTTTGGCCGGGGCTCGTAAGCTGCCCGAATTCGACCAAGGCTTTTACGTCGTTTGGCCCGGCCGGGGCTTGTAAGCTGCCCAAATCCGGCAGAAGGCTTACAAATCACTTGGTTCCTAGCCGTACTAGGAGTGCTCGGCCATGCTGAGTCTTCATGGAATAGGACTCGGCCCAGCCGAGGTACAGAGATTTAGCTTGGCCTCTGGGCATACCAGGAGTGCTCGGCCATACCGAGTCTTTGTGGAATAGGACTCGGCCCAGCCGAGGTATGAAGATTTAGCTTGGCCCCCGGGCGTACTGAGAGTGCTCGGCCATACCGAGTCTTTGTGGAATAGGACTCGGCCCAGCCGAGGTACGGAGATTTAGCTTGGCCCTTGGGCGTACTGGGAGTGCTCGGCCATACCGAGTTTTTATGGAATAGGACTCGGCCCAGCCAAGGTACGGAAATTTCCTGCTCAAGGAGGCAGCTCGATCGTGCCGAGAATTGGTAAGTAGCATCTGTTTTTCATTATGACTTTTCGAAAAAATGATTGTAGCGATCATGCCACGGATCATAGAAACAAGATGCCAAAACTGTAAATGGGGTAAGTCTATAGAAAGCGTACCCTACTGATGGTATATGCGGAGATTATCTGAATTCCATGTCCGGGGAATAGATTTCCCGTTCAGATCCTGGAGCTTGTAGGTACTAGGCCCGATGTCTTCCGCTACTTGATAGGGGCCTTCCCAGTTCAAAGACAGCTTTCCTTGTTCCAACGGCTTGAAGATGGATGCTTTCCAGAGGACAAGATCGCCAGGCGAGAAAGATTTTCCTTTAACTCTGGAGGTATGATAGCGAGCCACTCTTTGTTGATAGGCAGCTACTATGATATTGAGCTTTCTCTCTGATCTCCTCCATCAGGTCGAGGTTGGTGCAGAGCTGCTCGTCGTTAGCCTCCTCCGAGTAACTCTCCACCCGTGGAGAGAGGAGTCCTATTTCCACGGGGATGATGGCTTCTGTGCCGAAGGCCATCCGGAACGGGGTCTCGCCTGTGGAAACTCTCTGAGTGGTGTGGTAGGCCCACAGGACGTGGTGAAGTTTATCCGCCTATCTGCCTCGGGCTCTGGCAAGTCAAGCCTTGATCCCTTGAAGTAGGGTCCGATTAGTTACTTCGGCTTCTCCGTTGGCTTGTGGATGCCCGACTGATGTGAGGTGATGACAGATTTCATGCTCCTCACAGAACTCTCGGAACTTAGGGTTATCAAACTGCTTGCCATTATCGGTGATGATGATATGCGGGAGGCTGAAGCGACAAATAATGGATCTCCACATGAAGTCCCTAGCCCAAGCTTCGGTTATCTGGGCAACTGCTTCGGCCTCAACCCACTTGGTGAAGTAGTCAATGGCGACGAATAAGAACTTTCTCTGTCCTGTGGCGAGGGGAAACGGGCCAAGGATGTCCATTTCCCACTTAGCAAAGGGCCAAGCGGAGGAAATAGGGACCAAGTTTGTGGAGGGGAGCCTCTGAATATTAGAATGCCTCTGACAAGGGTCGCAAACTCGAACGAGATCGTTAGCATCCTTTTGCATGGTGGGCTAATAATACCCATGGTGCAGCACCTTGTGGCATAAGGATCGGCTCCCCAGATAGTTGCCACAAATTCTCTCGTGCACTTTTCGAAGAGCATAATTGGCCTCAGATGGGCGAAGGCACTTAAGCAGTGGCATGGAGAAGGATCGCTTATACAGTTGGTCATCGATCAGCACATAATGGGTGGCCTGCAATTTTAGCTTTCTTGCCTCCTTTCGGTCGGTTGGGAGTGACCCTTCTTTGAGATACTTAAATATGGGGTCGAACCAGGATAGTTCGGCCTCGACCTGCATCACTCGGTCAGCCTCTGTGATGCTGGGCTTTTCCAGAATCTCTAGAGGAAACTTTCGCTCGAAATCCATCGATTCCGTGGTTGCCAGCCTAGACAATAGGTCGGCGCGTGCATTCTCGGATCTTGGGATCTGAATGACTTCGAACTCGAAGAAATGGGAAATTAAGTCCTGCACTTCCTAAAGATACTGAATCATGTTCGGCTCCTGGGCCTCAAACTCTCCCCGCACGTGACCAGCCACCAACTGAGAGTCGGTAAAAGCATTCAGCTTCTTCACTTTAATGTCATGGGCAATTCGGAGTCAGCGAGCAGAGCTTCATACTCGGCTTCATTATTGGAGGCTGAGAAGGAGAAGCGGACACCGTATTCAAAGGTCGCCCCCTCTGGGCTGGTGAGGATTAAGCCAGCACCAGAGCCATTGGCATTAGATGATCCGTCAACGTAGAGCAGCCACAGGGCATCAGATCTCGGATGCTCAGAGGAGTCTAGAGTGGAGCCATCCTCGGGGATAGTGCATTCGAGGAGAAAATCAGCTAGAACTTGGGCTTTGATGGCCGGGCGAGGTTGGTATCGGATGTCATGCTCGCTTAGCTTGACGGCCCATTTGGTCATTCTCCCTGATGTCTCTGGACGATGGACCACCACTTTGATAGGCTGATCGGTTAGGACCATCACAGAATGTGCTTGGAAATACAGTCGCAGCTAACGAATCGACGTTATCAGGGCTAGAACCAACTTCTCGATCCGGGTGTACCTTGTCTTGGCATCTTGGAGTAGTTTGCTGACATAATAGATTGGCTTTTGGGTCTTGTTCTCTTCTCTGACCAATACTGAGCCAATGGCACCTTCCGAAACTACTAAGTACAGGAACAACATTTCCCCTGGATTCGGACTGCTGAGGAGGGGTGGAGAGCCGAGATACCTTTTGAGATCCTTGAACGATTTCTGACATTCGGGAGACCATTGGAAATTCTTAGCTGATCGGAGAGCTTTGAAGAAAGGGAGGCATCTCTTGGCTGACCGAGCCACGAAACGGTTGAGTGCCGCGATCCTCCCAGTTAGGCGCTGGACTTTCTTAATGGACACTGGAGGCACCATTTGCTGAAGGGCCTGGATCTTCTGCAGATTGGCCTCAATGCCTCGTTGGAAAACCATGAAGCCTAGAAACTTCTCATAATTGACGCCGAAGGCACACTTAGTCGGGTTGAGCTTCATTCAATATTTTTAGAGCATTGCAAAGCTCTCCGAGAGATCCTCAATGTGCTAGGATGCTTCTTTGCTTTTGACCAGCATGTCGTTGATGTACACCTCCATATTACGACTGATCTGCTCCTTAAAGACCTTGTTAACTAGCCTTTGGTAAGTAGCACATGCAATTTTCAGACCGAAAGGCATGACACGGTAACAACAAGTACCTAGTCGGTTATGAAGGCAATCTTCTCTTCATCCTCGGGCGCCATTCGGATTTGGTTGTAGCTCGAATAGGCATCCATGAAGGCCAGCATCTGGTGACCCAAAGTAGCATCTACAAGCTGGTCGATCCTGGGGAGAGAAAAGCTGTCCTTCGGGCATGCTTTGTTGAGGTCGATGAAGTCGATGCAGATTCGCCACTTGCCGTTCGACTTCTTCACCATGACAACATTTGACAGCCAGCTAGGATAGTTTACCTCCCGAATAAAATTCGCCTTGATAAGCTTATCGACTTCTTCCTCAATAGCCTTCTGTCGCTCGGGGGTGAAGCTCCTTTTCTTCTGCTTAATGGGCCGGAACATCTTGTCCACATTGAGATGGTGGATGAGAACGTCTGGGCTGATCCCTGGCATATTAGAGGCAGACCAGGCGAAGACATCAGCAATCTTTCGGAGAAAGTTGTTGACCCCAGATTGATTTTGATGATTACAAAATAATTAAGCAATTCTAAGCTTGATACAATAAAGTTTGGTCGCCTTGCAAGTAAGTATTTTCGTAAAAAAATTGATTGGTAAGAATATACTTCATTCTATTTTGCCTTAGATAATTTTATTGGCTTGGGAGTTAACTGGTTAGCTAACTTGCTATTCCATTTAGCTAGCTGGCACACCTTTCAACTAACTGGTACGAAATCTCAGTGCTTGGCCAAACGTCCACCTTTTTCAGCTAGCTTGTTAGCTAGCTGGAGTTCTTTCAGTTAGCTAAGGTGCTCATCATTGTGCTGGCGAACGTTCTCCATTTTTAGCTAGCTGGTTAGCTAGCTTAGGTTGCCTTGGAGCTAACTGGATTTCAATTTTAGCTAACTCCAGTTGCCTGTTATCTTTCCTGGCCGAATGGTCTTCAATTTTAGCTAACTGTTGAGCTAGCTGCCGGATCTTTTAGCTAGCTGGCATTTCTTGGAGCTAACTGCTTAGCTAACTATTTTATCTTGGAGCTAACTGCTTAGCTAACTATTTTTCACAGGAAAGGTTCAAGCCGTGTGGATTCAAATTTTAGTTAACTGGAGAGCTAACTACCTGTTGGTTAGTTAGCTAGAGAGTTAGCTACTTTATTTAGATGTGTGGCTGCCTTTTTGCTCAGTTAGCTAGTTAGCTAACTAGCTTGGACGGTTTCTCTGTTGCTTTTGAACTTAGCTAGCTAGTGAGCTAACTGACTTTTTTTTAGTTAGCTATTGAGCTAACTCCTTTTCTCCTGAAACGCCTGCAGCCGTGAGCCTTCAAATTCTAGTTAGCTGGGGAGCTAAATACCAAAGCATGAATTCTTCTATCTGCCATTTGAATTGCCTGTTAGTTAGCTGAAGAGCTAACTATCTTTTGCTTAGTTAGCTGCTGAGCTAACTAAGTGCCTTGCACTTTTTCTCCTGGCCGTTTACTTTTGTTGTTGTTAGCTGGGAAGCTAACTAGCAATCATTTTAGTTGCCTAAGGAGCTGCCTCTGGATGCCTTTTTTCTGCCATGGCCTCTCTTGTGAGCTAGTTGACTAGCTAGCTGGGGTTTCCTGCTTATCTCTTGGCCGAATGCATTTAAGTTTTCAGCTACCTGGAGTTATTTCCAGCCAACTGCTGCCTGAGTTCTTGAATTTGCTTTTTCTCTCTTACTCTCTCTCTATTGCTATTTTTAGATACATTTAACTTTTGATTTTTTGAATGGCTTCAGGATTCTTCCTTCCTCAAATGGATATCTGCATTCAATGCTTAAGAGAAACATCTTACAACGGTTATATTTTCTTCCCATTTTTATTTCCATTTGTTCCTAATGTGTCTAACGGATATCTTTTTTGTTGGATCATTATAAATAGTTGTGATTAGAAGCACACGATGATGATTTTGAAAAAGAGATTTTTAAGAGAAAGAAATCCAAGAAAAGAGCATTTACTATATATTGTTGAGTGGTTGATAAAGGAGTTGTTGTACATTCAAGTTCATTCATTGCTCCAAAAAGTCGTCTAGATCATTAAAGATTTTCAAAGCAATTAAGGCTTCAGCTACTTCGACCTCGTTCATTTATTGCTAAAATTATTGCTTCAAAAGTTGTAAAGTATACTCTGAATATTTGCTCATTATAGGAGCTTCTCTTTATCATTCTATGATCTTTTTGTAAAAGGGTTAGTGTTAACCCTTGATTATTGTTGGCTTCCTTGTGCCGTAAAACAAGAGAACTAGCCTAGGTTTGGCTAGGGGTTTTAGGCTTTCTTGTGCCATAAAATAAGAGGACTAGCCTGGTTTAGCTAGGGGTTTTTGGCTGTCTTGTGCCGTATAAACAAGAGGGCTAGCCAGGGAAGGCTAGAGGTTGTAATCGTTGTGATACGATTAGTGGAATTCCCAAAGGTTTTGGGGAGTGGATGTAGGTGCTGAGTTTGGCACCGAACCACTATAAACTTCTGTGTGTTTGTGGTTGTTTGTCTCTTTATTGTTATCATTTTATGCACTCCACTACACCGCTGTAAATCAAAATTAGGGTTTAAGCACATACATGGAATAGTAATTAATTTTTTAAATAACCCAATTCATCCTCCTCTTGGGTTGCTACATCTGGGTAACAAGTGGTATCAGAGCAGAGTGCTCTTGATTCCTATAGCTTTGATTAGCTTGGAGCCAAAGATCAGTAGTAATCCCAATGAGTTCTATGTTGGCTGAAGGACAATCAACTAATAGACCACCTTTGTTCAATGGAACAAATTACACATATTGGAAAGCACAAATAAAATCTTCATTCAAGCACTAGATTATGATTTATGGGGAATCATAATTAATGGACCACACACACCCACTATATGATTGAAAATATTAATATTGTAAAACCTGAATCTGAATGGGATGAGCAAGATAAGAAATTAGCTCAATTAAATGCTAAGACTATGAATGTTCTTTATTGCTCTCTTGATGCAAATGAGTTTAATCGCATATCTACTTGCATGTCTGCTAAGAAAATCTGGGATAGACTTGAAGTCACCCATGAGGGTACAAATCAAGTCAAGGAATCCAAAATAAATATGCTTGTTCATAAGTATGAATTATTTAAGATGGATCCTGCTAAAAATATTACTGATATGTTTACAAGATTTTTTGATATTATTAATGGACTGAAATGTCTTGAAAAATCTTATGCTAACAGTGATCTTGTTAGAAAAATCGTAAGATCTTTATCTAGGACATGGGAAGCAAAAGTCACTGCAATTCAAGAAGCAAAAGATCTCAACACTTTATCACTTGAAGAGTTGATTGGTTCTTTAATGACTCATGAGCTTCAGCAATGACAACATATTGATAAAGATGAATCAGAGAAGAAAAGGACCATGGCTTTGAAGAGTGCAACTCAAGAAGATGAAAGTGAAGAAACAACAAGTGACAGTGAGAAAGATGATAAAATGACACTTATTTCAAAAAATTTAAAAAGTTCATGAAGAGAAAGAAATTTGGAAAAAGAAAATAATTTGTCAAAGAAGACCATAGCAAAGATAAAGAAAAGAGTGAACCTCCTACATGCTATAAGTGCAAGAAGCCTGGACACATCAGACTAGATTGTCCACTGTTAAAGAAAAGATCTAAAAGAATAAAGAAGAAGGCAATAATGGCTACTTGGAGTGACAGTGAAGCAACAAGTTCAGAAGATGAAGAGAAAACTGATGTTGCAAATGTTTGCTTCATGGCTGATAATGATGAGGTAAGTCCTAACTTTTTAGATGACTTTACCTTTGATGAATTATAATGTGTATTTTATGAACTTATTGATGATTTTGCAAATTTAAGTTCAAAGAGCAAAGAACTAAAAAATGAAATAAAAAATCTTACTCTTGAAAGGGAAAGAATTTCAAAAGATAATGAATCATTGTTAAAAGAAAACCAAGATTTGAAAATGAAGTGATGTTGGCCCAGATGGCAACCCAAGAGGGGGGGGTGAATTGGGTTCTTAAAAATTTAAGACTTTTTGAAATGTTTTAAACAGATTTGCTCAAGATGTGCAAGTGAGTGAAATTAACTAAGAAGCAATGCACAAGCAAATAATAAAGAGAGATAGAGAGAGAGAAATATAGCACGGCAAACACAAGATAATTTTATAGTGGTTCGGTGCAACCAACACCTACGTCCACTCCCAAGATTCACTTGGGTCCACACTATAATCTCCTCAGATTACAGTCGAGTTGTTTTCCAAGCTCACAACTCAAACTTGTTGTTTTTCCGGGATCACAACGAACCCAGCTGGTTTTACACGGGCTTACCAGCACAAAACCCTACACGTTGTTTTTCACGGGCTCACAACTAACCCAACACAAGCACTCCGGCTTGCAACGAGGTATAATAACCTCCACTGATTCAATCCACTGATTGAATCAGCAAACAATCAAAATATCACAATTTAAATATTGAAATACTCCCCTTGAGCAAATATACAAATAAAGAATAAAAGGTTAGAAAAGCCTGATAAGATTGCAGATGGATGTGGCTTTGGCTTTCTTCCTTCTCCTCTTTAACTCCTCTTGAAGTGTTGAATCAGGCCTCAGCAAGATTCTTGACCGTTTGAAAACTTTGGAGTTGAGATGAAGCTTTTTCTCCTTTTGTTGAATGTTGAAAATCCTTCGATTTGATCTTTGAAAAGCTCTTGGATTTTCTTTTGACTTTTGTGGATTGAAGATCTGGAGCAGTCGGAACTTCCTCTTTGATTTCACTCCTTTTGAATCACTCTACTTTGAGCTAGAAGATTTTTCCAATAAGCTCTGTTTTTCCCTCTTTTTGAAAGATATTCTTTTCTCTCTTTTTGATATTCAAATTCATATGTGATATGAAAAGAGCTCCTCTATTTATAGAATCTGCAAAAATATATCCGTTAGAGACAAGGAAAAATAGCCGTTATTCAAAAATCTTACCGTTGGAGTGACGTGTCATCGTGAAAAAATATCGTCCAGATTTGCTGGAGTCGACTCATGCTTTTCCCGAGTCGGCTCGAGCTCGTCTTACCAAATATAGAAATGTTTATAAAGGTTAGGGGTCGACTCGCCAGAAATAAAGTGTCGACTCCTGATAGTCGGGAGTCGACTCGTGAAAGGCTTGGGGTCGACTCGCGAAGTGCTCAGAAAAACACTCTTCTGGTGTCTGAGCGGAGTCGACTCGCACAGTCAGGGAGTCGGCTCGACAGAATCAGGGGTCGACTCGACAATTTCGTGGGTCGACTCGAGACAGATGCACATTTCTGTACACTGTGGAGTCGACTCTGAAACTCAGGAGTCGGCTCCGGAACGTATCAAAAATCAGAAACTTTTCTGATTGACATTAAAATCGTTCCAGATTCATTTTAATTCATTGTTTTGACTTGAATACAATAAAATAGACATTTAGAATTGATTCAAGAACTAATCCAAAAACTTATTGAATAAAACATGAATTATAACATTTCTTTTCGAAAGTTTGAATATTGAGCTTAAAGTTTCTTTCAAAATAGATTAGAGTCAAACTTTAACATTCTCATTGATTGTTCAAAATAAATTTGTTGCTCATTTACATAAACTCATTACATCTTTTAATGAACTCAATGGCTTTTAGTAATCATCAAAATCAAAAGGATTGGATCATATAATTTTTCTATAATCTTCCAACAATCTCCCCCTTTTTGATGATGACAAAAACATTGAGTTTGTTCATGATTGATTAGTGAATTTATTTTGTTTTCATAGTTAGGCTTAGGCTCCCCCTTAATGAGGTAGCTCCCCCTATGAAACTTAATTAAATATCTCATTGTTTATCTCATTGATTACTTTGATTTCTTTCAAATATATCACAATCATAGAACTATAAAATTCTCCCCCTTTTTTGTTATCAACAAAAAGGTAGAGAAGCATAAACATTCATTCAAACAAGATAAGATTTGACAATTTCATTCATTCATTGAAATAAGGAAATACATTGAGTAATCAATATAGAGAATTCATTTCATTAAAAGGTCTAATACATCAAGATGTTCAGTACATTGATTTCAAAATGAAAGCATACAAAATTTCAGTACATAACAAGGATTGAAAATCTAATAACTCAAAAATGAGTTCTTACAATCCTAGTTAAATGATCTACTATGTTCTTCATTCCTTCAGATTGAATTTTCACATAATCTTTGAGTCTCTCATCAACAAAGGTGCACGCAGTCTGAATCTTGTCTTGAAGCTCCGCGTTGCACTTGGCATATGTCTCTCCATCTCCGCATATATCCTTAAGTTCTTCAAATATATTTTTGAGATCACCACTTAAGGATACCGAAGAAGAGCTGAGAGTAGACTCTATCTTAGAGATACGATCATCAAATGAATAAAGAGTCTCCCTCAAATTCATGAACTTATTTTCAAATTCAGTTTTAAGTTTTTCAGATTGATCATCAAGTAGAGCTTTGAGTTGCATAAGTTGTTGATCTGAGAAACTGGCAGAAGATGATGAGGCTTGATCAAATGATGGAACTGGGGCTGGAGCAGAGGCAGAAATCAAAGGGCTCGGAGGTGCAGGTGAAGGATGTCTAACAGAGGGTCCTGCAGCCTCAGCATCTGTAGCTCTATCTTCTGTCACTCCTTTCCTTTCCCATTTTCCATTCTTTTTGATAAATCCCATCCGATGAATTGTTGCCAGGCTATAAAAATCAGTGTGTCGCAGATTCTTCATAGGCTCATTGTCAGAAATCACTACACCTTGGCTCAGAAAAATCTTTGTAAGGATCATTCCATAAGGCAGACTAGACTTTCTTTTCCCTCCACAGTCTGCTATGTACCATAGTATCATACTGGGAAGATTTATAGGCTTGCCTGTCACAATGGCATCCATTACAAAGATATCTCTCTCCGATACATAGTCAAATCTACCAGTTTTTGGAAAGAGTATCCTACTGCAAATATTGTGTAATAATCTCAATTCTAATGAAAGTTGATTGGCAAAACCTCTTCAAATCCGACTACATCCCGATTTAATAATCTCGATAAAGCTGGGGCGCGGTCATCAGAAGAAAAGGTGGAAGTGCCAGATAAGGGTAATTCCAACAGTCTAGATAGAATCTCAGCAGTAACAGATAGCCTGATTCCTCTCACATTGCTAACTAGGCCATGATCTCCTCTAGACAGATTCTTGTAGAATTCCTTTACCAAAGAGGGATAGGTCGGACAATCTAGAGAACAAATTTTCTCCCATCCCATCTCGATCAGCTGTCTCCCAAGCAAAAATCCTTCAGCTTCAAATAATTCGAAATCTACCTTTCTACCCGTGGTTATAATCCTATCCGCTAATCGATCTACCTGGGACGAAGTAGCAGCAGGTGAAGCAGTCGGAGTAGAAGCAGATGAAGTGGAGTCCGCGCTTGGAGAAGACTCACGCACCGGACGCCTCACCCTCTTCTTCACGGCACGCTTCCGCTTGACGCCGCCCGCCGCAAGACTAGATCCTCTAGTTTTGGGTGCCATTGGATGATTGGAGATGATAATCAGGGATTTTTGGAAGTTTGGAAGGTTTGGAAAAAACTTGGAGAGAGTATTTTGAAAGAATGGGTCGAATGAAATGAGCGGCGAGTCGACTCTGCCCTAGATAAATCAACTTGGGACCACTTCGAGTCGGCTCGCGCAAACCCAGGTGTCGACTCCGCACAGTCACAGAAAGGCCATCTCGACATGGAGTCGACTCGCGCCGAAGAGGGGTCGACCCGAGAGTTTCAGTCGAAACCGGGAGTCGACTCCGATACGCACCGAGTCGGCTCCGAGACCATTTCAGACCAAAAACATGAAATTTCTGAAATGTGTCCGGAATATGATCATAAAAATTGATAAATAATCATTGGATATGAGTGAATCAATTAGATATGAATTCTAGATAAGATTTCCTTAAGGATCGAGGATTTGAAAGAATCTTAGATAAAATTTCCTTAGGGGTTTCAAATTCATTCTAAAGGATCACAAATACCTAACTCTCCTCTAAGATAACAGAATCTCTCTTCATTTAAAGGTTTAGTAAATATGTCAGCTAATTGATCTTCAGTGTTAACATAATCAAGACATATTTCATTATTTGCTACATGTTCTCTTATAAAATGATATCTGATTTCTATGTGTTTAGTTCTTGAATGTTGAATTGGATTCTTTGTTAGATTGATTGCGCTAGTGTTATCACATCTTATGGTGTTTTATCAAGTGTGATACCATAGTCTTCAAGTTGTCGCTTAATCCATAGGATTTGCGCACAGCAACTTCCAGCCGCTACATATTCAGCTTCAGTAGTTGATAATGCAACTGAATTTTGCTTTTTGCTAAACCATGTGATTAAGTTACTTCCTAAGAATTGGCATGCACCACTTGTGCTTTTTCTATCTAGTTTGCATCCAGCATAATCAGAATCCGAATATGCAATTAGATTTA
The DNA here is from genome assembly GCA_900491605.1 of Calamus simplicifolius. Taxonomy (NCBI): domain Eukaryota; kingdom Viridiplantae; phylum Streptophyta; class Magnoliopsida; order Arecales; family Arecaceae; genus Calamus; species Calamus simplicifolius. The sequence continues at coordinate 335,915 of UESW01001414.1, read as the reverse complement.
ATGTGGAGTCTCTAGAATACCATAAACCTACATTTTTTGTTCCACTTACATATCTTAGTATTCTTTTAACAGCAATTAAATGTGATTCTTTAGGTTCTGATTGAAATCTAGCACATAAACATACAGAAAACATAATATCTGGTCTACTTGCGGTTAAATAAAGAAGGGATCCGATTATACCTCGATAATACTTTTGGTCAACCTTTTTACCTTCTTCATCTTTGTCCAGCTTGCATGAAGGACTCATTGGAGTTCCGAGGGGTTTCATTGATTCCATACCAAACTTTTTGAGTAGTTCTCTTGTGTATTTTGTTTGGTTGATGAAGATTCCCTCTTTGCTTTGTTTGATCTGGAGTCCAAGGAAGAAGTTGAGTTCTCCCATCATGCTCATCTCGAATTCTCCCTGCATCAACTTTGCAAATTCTTGACAAAGAGAATCGTTAGTAGCACCAAAAATAATGTCATCTACGTATATTTGTACTACAAGCAAATCTTTATTTTTTCTTTTCAAAAATAGCGTTTTATCAACATTCCCTCTTGTAAAATCATTTTCTATTAAGAATTTACTTAACCTATCATACCAAGCTCTAGGTGCTTGTTTCAAACCATATAAAGCTTTGTGCAATTTAAAAACGTGATTTGAAAATTCGTGATCTTCAAAACCTGGTGGTTGTTCTACATAAACTTCTTCATTTATAAATCCATTTAAAAATGCGCTTTTTACATCCATTTGAAATAAGTTAAAATTCATATGACATGCAAATGCAAGTAATAGCCTAATGGCTTCTAATCTAGCTACAGGCGCAAAGGTTTCATCAAAATCAATACCTTCCTCTTGATTATATCCTTTAGCAACCAATCTAGCTTTGTTTCTAATTACTATGCCATTTTCATCTAGTTTATTTCTAAAAATCCATTTTGATCCTATTACTGAATGATTTTTAGGTCTTTCAACTAAAGTCCATACATTATTTCTTGTAAATTGATTTAATTCTTCTTGCATTGCTAACATCCAATTATTATCTTTTTCAGCTTCTTCTATAGTTTTTGGTTCAATTTGTGATACAAATGCAAGATGATTACTAATATTTCTCATATATGATCTAGTTCTTATTCCTTGAGATGGATCGCCTATAATCAATTCCTTGGGATGACTATGAGCATATCTCCAGTCTCTTGGAAGATCTGTATCATTATGATCAATATTGACATCATCGTCCTTATGTGAATCATCATCTTTAGCTTCTTGCTCATGATCAGAAGATACTTCAATATTAAGTTTTTCAAGATCTTTTTCAATTATGTTTGTATCTTCCTCATCATCAAGCTTTTCAGAACTAGATGCTAAAGACTCATCGAAAACTATATGAATGGATTCTTCAACTACTAAGGTTTTCTTGTTAAATACTCTATAAGCTTTACTAGTTGTTGAATATCCTAAAAAGATTCCTTCATCAGATTTAGCATCAAATTTTCCTAAATTATTTTTACCATTATTATGAATAAAACATTTACATCCAAATGCATGAAAGTATTTTATATTTGGTTTTCTTTCATTCCATAATTCATAAGGTGTTTTCTTTAAGATTGGTCTTATTAGGGCTCGATTTAAGATGTAGCATGCTGTGTTAATAGCTTCCGCCCAAAAGTACTTTGGTAGGTTACTTTCGCATAGCATGGTACGGGCCATGTCTTCTAGAGTCCTATTTTTCCTTTCAACTACACCATTTTGCTGTGGAGTCCTAGGGGCTGAAAAATTATGATTAATTCCATTTTCAGAACAAAAACTTTCAAATAAGTGATTTTCAAATTCTGTTCCATGATCACTTCTTAGAGATACTATAGTAGTGTTTTTCTCATTTGTGACTTTCTTGAAGAATTTCAGGAATATCGAGAAAGTCTCATCTTTGTGAGCTAAAAACATTACCCAAGTATATCTAGAATAATCATCTACAATCACTAGACCATATTTCTTTCCTCCTAGACTTGTGGTTCTAGTTGGTCCGAAAAGATCCATGTGAAGTAGCTCTAGTGCCCTAGAAGTTGAAACAATGTTTTTAGATTTGAAAGAACTTCTAGTTTGTTTTCCAAATTGACATGCATCACATATTTTGTTGTTTTCAAAATCTAGTTTAGGTAATCCTTTAACTAAATCCATTTTAATTAGTTTTGAAATAAGGTGTGTGCTTGCATGACCTAATCTACGATGCCACAACCAACTAATTTCATTTATGTTAGCATTGTCAGCAATTAAGCAATGATCATTCAAAGATAATTTTTCTAGATCAACCAAGTAAACATTGCCATGTCTATAACCAGTAAATACAATGCTATCATCAATAGAATTAGTTACAGTGCATACAGAAGATTTAAATGAAACATTAAAGTTTTTATCACATAATTGACTTATACTTATTAGATTATGCTTCAAACCATCAACATAAAGTACATTATCAATAAATGTAGATGGAGTTATACGGACTTTACCAAGGCCCATAATTTGACCTTTACCATTATCGCCAACGTAACAACTCCACCTTTCTTTTCTTCTAGGGTGATGAATTCATCTTTGTCACCCGTCATATGTCTTGAGCAGCCACTATCAAGGTACCACTTTTTCTTTGATCTTTTGGCTACAAGACATTCCTGCAACATAATTTAAACTTTATGTTTAGGTACCCAAGCTTTCTTGGGTCCTTCATGGTTAGTAGCAACAAGAATTGTTCCTTTCGGAACCCATATTTTCTTTGCTTTAACATTTAACTTGTTGTTATTATTTAATGTTTTGCATTCAAATGATTTATGACCTTTTTCATTGCATTTGAAACAAGTTATATTACTTTGGTTGGCTTTTACAAAAATATTCTTTAAAGATTTTTGTTTCCTTAATGTGTTATACCCTAAACCTGCTTTGTCAAAAACAGCTTTTTGACTATCTAAAATCATATTCAGTTTAGTTGAGCTTAGAGTAAATTTCTCAACAATATCTTTATACTTTTTAACATCTTTCTTAAGAAAATCATTTTCATTAGAGATTGATTCTTTTTCTTTAATTAGATTTTCATTTTCAGATTTTACCAAATCAATCTTAAGAACACAATCATTCTTTTCATTAAGAAGAGTATCCATTTTATCTTTTACATCTTTAACTACAAAATTTAATTCATTTTTCTCTTTAATTAAATTTAAGTTTTCGGTTTTTAATGATTTGTGTTTCTTTTTCAAAGCTTTGAAATCAATCATCAATTCATTAAAGCTTCAAACATTTCATCAAATGTAAATTCATCATCGAGGGTTTCGGTACTTACCTCTTCGTTGTCGTCCGCCATGAAGCAAACATTTGCAACTTCTTTTTGTTCTTCTTCTTCGGAAGAAGACTCTTCACTGTCAGTCCAAGTTGCCATGTAGGCCTTTTTCTTTTTCTTGTAGGCCTTCTTAAGTAAAGGACAGTCATATCTAAAATGCCCTGGCTTTTTACATTCATAGCATACTAAGGGCTCTTTCTCTTTGTCCTTTTCCTTTTTCTTATCCTTTTCTTTTTCTCCTTCCATTTTTGAAACAAATCTCTTTTTGTGGAAGGGCCTCCTTCTTGCATAAACTTCTTGAATTTCCTTGCAAGGAGGGCTGTCTCATCATCATCATCCTCTTCATCATCGCTGCTGCTTACTTCCTTTTCCGCAGCTTTGAGGGCGATGGTCTTCTTCTTTCTTGACTCATCCTCATTGACATGTTGTTTAACTTGAAGCTCATGAGTCATCAGCGAACCAAGAAGCTCTTCCAATGGTAGGATGTTCAGATCTTTGGCTTCTTGTATGGCTGTCACCTTGGCTTCCCAAGTCCTTGGAAGTGACCTAAGGATTTTGCGAACAAGCTCAGAGTTAGTATAAACTTTTCCAAGACTTTTTAAACCATTCACAATATCAGTGAATCTAGTGAACATGCATGTGATGGTTTCATTTTGTTCCATAGTAAATAATTCATATTTATGAACCAAAATATTTATCTTTGATTCTTTTACTTGGTTTGTTCCTTCATGTGTTATTTCCAACCTATCCCAAATTTCTTTTGCGGAATTACATGTTGAGATTCGGTTGAATTCATTTGAGTCTAAGGAACAATATAAAATATTAATGGCCTTAGCATTTAGTTGTGCCATTCTCCTATCATTATCATTCCAATCCCTTTCGGGCTTAGGAACAATAGTGCCTTCAACTACGTGTGTGGGTGTACTAGGTCCATTTATTATTACTCCCCACAATTCATAGTCAGAAGCTTGAATGAATATTCTCATTCTAGCTTTCCAATATGAATAGTTGGTTCCATTAAATAAAGGAGGTCTATTCGTAGAATGACCTTCAGCAAAACTTGAACCACTTTGTGTTGCCATTCTTGGGTGAGGGGGGTGAATTGGGTTCTTAAAAATTTAAGACTTTTTGAAATGTTTTAAACAGATTTGCTCAAGATGTGCAAGTGAGTGAAATTAACTAAGAAGCAATGCACAAGCAAATAATAAAGAGAGATAGAGAGAGAGAAATATAGCACGGCAAACACAAGATAATTTTATAGTGGTTCGGTGCAACCAACACCTACGTCCACTCCCAAGATTCACTTGGGTCCACACTATAATCTCCTCAGATTACAGTCGAGTTGTTTTCCAAGCTCACAACTCAAACTTGTTGTTTTTTGGGATCACAACGAACCCAGCTGGTTTTACACGGGCTTACCAGCACAAAACCCTACACGTTGTTTTTCACGGGCTCACAACTAACCCAACACAAGCACTCTGGCTTGCAACGAGAATAATAACCTCCACTGATTCAATCCACTGATTGAATCAGCAAACAATCAAATATCACAATTTAAATATTGAAATGCTCCCCTTGAGCAAATATACAAATAAAGAATAAAAGGTTAGAAAAGCCTGATAAGATAGCAGATGGATGTGGCTTTGGCTTTCTTCCTTCTCCTCTTTAACTCCTCTTGAAGTGTTGAATCAGGCCTCAGCAAGATCCTTGACCGTTTGAAAACTTTGGAGTTGAGATGAAGCTTTTTCTCCTTTTGTTGAATGTTGAAAATCCTTCGATTTGATCTTTAAAAAGCTCTTGGATTTTCTTTTGACTTTTGTGGATTGAAGATCTGGAGCAGTCGGAACTTCCTCTTTGATTTCACTCCTTTTGAATCACTCTACTTTGAGCTAGAAGATTTTTCCAATAAGCTCTGTTTTTCCCTCTTTTTGAAAGATATTCTTTTCTCTCTTTTTGATATTCAAATTCATATGTGATATGAAAAGAGCTCCTCTATTTATAGAATCTGCAAAAATATATCCGTTAGAGACAAGGAAAAATAGCCGTTATTCAAAAATCTTACCGTTGAAGTGACGTGTCATCGTGAAAAATATCGTCCAGATTTGCTGGAGTCGACTCATGCTTTTCCCGAGTCGGCTCGAGCTCGTCTTACCAAATATAGAAATGTTTATAAAGGTTAGGGGTCGACTCGCCAGAAATAAAGTGTCGACTCCTGATAGTCGGGAGTCGACTCGTGAAAGGCTTGGGGTCGACTCGCGAAGTGCTCAGAAAAACACTCTTCTGGTGTCTGAGCGGAGTCGACTCGCACAGTCATGGGAGTCGGCTCGACAGAATCAGGGGTCGACTCGACAATTTCGTGGGTCGACTCGAGACAGATGCACATTTCTGTACACTGTGTGGAGTCGACTCTGAAACTCAGGAGTCGGCTCCGGAACGTATCAAAAATCAGAAACTTTTCTGATTGACATTAAAATCGTTCCAGATTCATTTTAATTCATTGTTTTGACTTGAATACAATAAAATAGACATTTAGAATTGATTCAAGAACTAATCCAAAAACTTATTGAATAAAACATGAATTATAACATTTCTTTTCGAAAGTTTGAATATTGAGCTTAAAGTTTCTTTCAAAATAGATTAGAGTCAAACTTTAACATTCTCATTGATTGTTCAAAATAAATTTGTTGCTCATTTACATAAACTCATTACATCTTTTAATGAACTCAATGGCTTTTAGTAATCATCAAAATCAAAAGGATTGGATCATATAATTTTTCTATAATCTTCCAACAAGTGAATAAATTAAAACCAATTGTTGATAGATTTAGTCTAAGTTCAAAAAAATTAGAAATGATTTTAAATAGTCAAAGAGCTGTTTACAATAGAGCTGGTCTTGGATATAATACTTTTAAAAGACAAAAATTTTTGAAAAATATTTATGAGCATGCTGATGATTCTACTAAATTACATATTTTAAATGTGAAAAAATTGGACACAAAGCTTATATTTGTCAAACACAAAAGATAAGAAAAATATGGGTTCCAAAAGGAACCATCTTGACTAACCTAAAGGACCCAAGAAAGCTTGGGTACCTAAAAACAAAAATTGAAATTGTGTATGCAGGTGTGTTTTGCAACCCGAGCAATTAAAAGACAATGGTACTTGGATAGCGGGTGCTCAAGACACATGACCGATGATGAATCGCAATTCATCACTTTGGAAGCAAAAGATGGAGGTGCTATTACTTTCGGTGATAATGGCCAAGGAAAAATAATTGGCATTGGAAAAATAGGTATCACACCTCATGCTTATATTGATAATGTTTTGCTTGTGAAAGGACTGAAACATAATTTACTTAGCATTAGTCAATTATGTGACAAAGGATTTAATGTACTTTTGAATCATCTCTATGCATTGTTAAAAATCATGCTAAAGAAAACATGAAATTTGTTGGTCATAGGCATGGTAATGTATACATTGTTAATTTAAATGATTTGCATGATCAAAATATTGATTGTCCTAGTTGCTACAAACAATAAAACTGATAATAGTTGGTTATGGAATCGTAGGCTAGCTCATGCAAGCATGGATTTACTATCTAAATTAATTAAGAAGGATTTAGTACATGGTTTGCCAAAACTTGTTTTTGAAAAAGATAAGATTTGTAATGCTTGTCAATTTGGAAAACAAACCCGAGTATCTTTTAAATCAAAAAATTTAGTTTCAACCACTAGACCTTTGGAGCTCTTGCATATGGATTTATTTAGGTCCTACAAGAACAACTAGTCTAGGAGGTAAAAGATACGGTTTTGTTGTTATTGATGATTTCTCTCGCTTTACATGGTTTTATTTCTATCTAGTAAAGACGAAGCATTTCCAGCATTTCAAAAATTATTCAAAAGAATTACAAACAAAAAGAATTCTTTGTTTTGTCGATACGAAGTGATCATGGAAAAGAATTTGAAAATAAATCTTTTGAAGAATTTTGTAATGAAAATGGAATTGAACATAATTTTTCTGCACCAAGAACACCACAACAAAATGGAGTAGTTGAAAGAAAGAATAGAACATTAGAGGAAATGGTGCGTACCATGTTGTGTGAAAGCAATCTTCCAAAATATTTTTGGGCAGAAGCTATTAACACTGCATGTTATATTTTAAATCATGCATTAATCAGACCTGTTTTGAAAAAGACTCCATATGAACTTTGGAAAGGAAGAAAACCTAATATAAGTTACTTTCATATTTTTGGATGCCGATGTTTTGTATTAAATAATGAAAAATCAAACCTTGATAAATTTGATGCTAAGTCTGATGAAGGAATTTTTCTCGGATATTCTTTACATAGTAGAGCTTTTAGAATATTCAACAAAAAGACTTTAGTAGTTGAAGAATCAATTCATGTTATCTTTGATGAATCTAATGATCTTCCATCAAGGAAGGGAAAAGGTATAAATGATGCAGATGACATTGAAGATCAATTCAAGGACATCACACTGAAGGATAAGAATGACACAGATACACAAGAGGTAAATGGAGAAGGGAACGCTGACCTACCTGAAGCCTCACAAGGTAATGATGAATTAGAAAGAGGTTGGAGGTATGTTCTTAGTCACCCTAAAGATCAAATTATTGGTGATCCTTCTCAAGGAGTTAGAACTAGATCATCATTTAGAGATGCTTGTAATAACTTAGCATTTGTATCTAAAATTGAACCTAAATGTATGATGATGCTAAAAATGATGTTGATTGGATTAATGCCATGCATGAAGAACTTAACCAATTTGAAAGAAATAATGTTTGGACTCTTATTGAAAGACCTCATGATCATCAAATTATTGGAACTAAATGGTTTATAGAAACAAATTAGATGAAAATGGTAATATAATTAGAAATAAGGCAAGATTACTAGCTAAGGGTTATAATCAAGAAAAGGGAATTGATTTTGATGAAACTTATGCCCCTGTTGCTAGATTAGAAGCTATTAGATTACTTCTTGCTTATGCTTGTTATATGAATTTTAAATTGTATCAAATGGATGTTAAAAGCGCTTTCTTAAATGGATACATTGCTGAACAAGTTTTTGTGGAACAGCCACCCGGCTTTGAAAATCACTTGTTTCCAAATCACATTTTCATATGGTTTGAAACAAGCGCCCCGAGCATGGTATGAAAGATTAAGCAAATTCTTGATTAGTAATGATTTCATTCGAGGAACTGTAGATACAACTTTATTTATTAAAATACAAAATAAAGATATATTAATTATTCAAATCTATGTTGATGATATCATATTTGTGCCACTAATGATTCTTTATGCAAAGACTTTGCTAAGCTTATGCAGGGAGAGTTCGAGATGAGTATGATGGGTGAGCTGACCTACTTCCTCGAACTACAAATTAAACAAAGCAAAGATGGGATCTTCATAAGCCAATCCAAATATACCAAAGAAATGATCAAGAAGTTTGGCATGGAGACATCCAAGAGTATCGGTACCCCTATGAGCTCATCATGTAGACTTGAATCCTATAATTCTGAAAAGTCTGTTGATTTAAAATTATATCGAGGCATGATTGGATCATTATTATATTTAACTGCTAGTAGGCCAGATTTTATTTAGTGTTTGCATGTGTGCTAGATATCAAGCCAATCCTAAAGAATCACACTTGCTTGCTGTTAAAAGAATATTTAAATATTTAAATGGAACAGTAAATTTAGGTATATGGTATGATAAACAATCTAGCATTGACTGAATAGGAAATCAGACTTTGCTGGATTCAGACTTTGCTGGATGTAAATTAGATAGAAAATCAACCACTGGAACTTGCCAGTTTCTAGGTGTTAACTTAATTTCATGGTTTAGCAAAAAGCAAACTTCAGTAGCACTGTCTACGGCCGAGGCCAAATACGTTGCAGCTGGAAGTTGCTGTGCTTAAATCTTATGGATTAAGCAACAGCTAGAAGATTATGGTATTAAACAAAAAGCCATACCTATAAAATGTGATAATACAAGTGCAATCAGTTTAACAAAGAATCCTATTCAATATTCCAGAACAAAACATATTAAAATTAGACATCATTTCATTAGAGATCACGTAAATAATGGAAATGTTATTGAATTTTTAAATACTGAAAATCAAATTGCTGATATTTTCACTAAGCCTCTTGATGAAACAAAATTTTATGAAATCAGAAGAGAATTAGGAATGTTTGATCCAACCATTTAATGAATCAATTAATGAATTAATATATACCAAATTGATATGACATCTTATAATCAAATCAATTAAATGCTTGAGTATGCTACAAGTTTTAAGTCTTTAATTTCATCTTTATAAAAGCCTACTTCCATAAATTTATCCACCAACCGGCCATTTGAAACCTTTTTCATTTTATTGATGGCAGTTAACCGACCAGGCAACCAAACAGTCACCTGGCCAGCTAACCATCAAGTTCTCACCCTATATAACCTTTTTCACCAAACCTTTTGTTTCATTCAAGCCGTCTCCCTCATTCTTCCTCATTTCAACCGATCGTCCTCTCATCTCCTTCTTTCATTCTCATTCTCTCATTCCATCAATTCTTCCATCAATCTTCTTTCTTCCATTCAATCTATCAATCCATCTTGAAGATAGTTGATGACTCTCAAGAAGAAGATAATCGCAAGAGATGACGATTGTGCTGATCTTCGCCGAAAGTCTTCTACTTCTTCATCCCAGATCAACTCTCTTCTTGCTTCTAAATCTTTCGCTCATGGAAGGTTAGTCGACTTTAACTTCTTAGAATAGGAAGGCTTTAAAATTGGAAAATTGTTAGTTAATCAAGGTTAGGATAAGCTTTTATCTACCAAAGACCTATTTATCCTGAGCTTATTAAGGAATTTTATGAAAACATCTCTTTTGGTAGTGGAACTATCTCTTCCTTTGTGAAAAAGACTAAAATCGACCTAGACTGCAAAACGTTAGGTTGTGCCTTAAATATTTCGTCTGATGGTTTCTTAGAAGTCCTACCTAGTGAACGTGGATATAAAATAGGTTTAATCCTTAATATTGACGACAGTGAAGCTAGTAATATTGAAACTCTAGATGCAAACATGTTATCTATAGAAAATAGATTATTCCACAGTATCATCGCCAAAATCCTTGCCCCACGAGCTGGTTCGTTTAATGTTGTAAATGATAGAGACATATGTTTAATGTATGACATCTTAATAGAAGACCCTGTTGATCTACCTCAACTAATGATGACCGTAATGAAAGAATCTTTATCTAGATCTAAGGCTGCATTGCCCTACGGAATGTTTCTCACTTACATATTTGAGTTTTTCAATATTAAGCTTAAGGGAGAAACTGCAGTGGCATTACGTCACTCTGACGTATTTAATGCGCATTCACTACACCGTATGAATTTTGCCAAACGGGATGGTATTTGGTTAAAAGTTAGATCAAGAACTGGTCAGTCTAGTATGCCAACGCCAAATGTGACTCAATCCGCTTGTTCTCCTCAGAACTTCTTCAATTTTGACTTCAACCAACCGAATCCTTACCTTGCTGCTATGTTTGCTGACCAAAATACTTTTCTATCTGATCCACCCAATATGAATGCTTCTGGACCTTTTTATCGAAATGACAACCCTGCTCCTGCTCTCTTCCTTTGGTTCGTCTATGTGATGATCAAATTCGCCATATTATCAGTGAATTGACCCTTGCCACTTCTAATCGAAGCTCTGGAGACAGTGCTTCTTCTATCAATGATCAGACTCTTGTACCACATATTTCTTCTGTTTTTGAGACCATGTCTCAGTTTAAAATTACTCTTAATCAACTTGTCCATGATGTGAACATTCTCAATGGAAGAGTTTTTCATCACAATGAATATGTCATGGACCGGATCCTAAAAGAGATAAATTTTCTAAAAGGTAAGCTTGAGAATTTTGAAACTAAGGTAGAGTGGGTAGAATATCATATAAGATCCAACGAGACTCAGACTCGAGATGCAACAAATGCTGTCGACCATTGGACCGCATCTCTCTCTAGGCTAAGTCATCTCGTGGAGACTTACATCACTCTTTCTGTCGGTTCTGCGCCTGATGCTTCTTATTCTCATCTGCACCTCTGGACTCTGCCGACACAGCCTTCCTCCGATAAGCCTGGATCTTCAAACAAGCCAAATGTTTCTTCAGTGCATTATTCTTCTTCTGATGACGACAAGTGACTGTGCTTGATTTATGTAGTAACCGTACTTGGTACTGTTTATGGAATGCATGTTTATGACTATGTTTTATGACTTGAAATCATGACACGTAATATTTGTATTGTCTTTAGTCTATTTTGTAATGATCTGAATGACTGCTCTAATTATGTAAGGAATGGTAACATCTCCTTGGTATGTTATGCTTAAATTTATTGCAAGACTCTTCAAACTTCTTTTTGATTAATGATAAAAAGGGAGAGAAGAATATTGTATACATTAAGGAATGGAGTAAAATAATAACTCCATATATTTAGGGGGAGAAAAGAGTTCACTTATTCAGTTTGACAGGGGGAGAAAGTAATATTTTTCTGATTACACTCCTGTTTATTTATTAAACTTTCTATATTTGTTTCCTTTATGCTTAAGGATTTTGTCATCATCAAAAAGGGGAAGATTGTTGACCCTAGATTGATTTTGATGATTACAAAACAATTAAGCAATTCTAAGCTTGATACAGGGAAGTTCGGTAGCCTTGCAAGTAAGTATTTTCGTGCAAAAATTGATTGGGAAGAGTATACTTCATTCTATTTTTCCTTATATAATTTTATTGGCTTGGGAGTTAACTAGTTAGCTAACTTGTTATTCCATTTAGCTAGCTGGCACACCTTTCAGCTAACTGGTATGAAATCTCAGTGCTTGGCCGAACGTCCACCTTTTTCAGCTAGCTGATTAGCTAGCTTGTTAGCTAGCTGGAGTTCTTTCAGTTAGCTAAGGTGCTCGTCACTGTGCTGGCCGAACGTTCTTCATTTTTAGCTAGCTGGTTAGCTAGCTTGGGTTGCCTTGGAGCGAACTGGATTTCAATTTTAGCTAACTCCAGTTGCCTATTATCTTTTCTGGCCGAATGGTCTTCAATTTTAGCTAACTGTTGAGCTAGCTATCAGAACTTTTAGCTAGCTGGCATTTTTTGGAGCTAACTGCTTAGCTAACTATTTTTCACAGGAAAGGTTCAAGCCGTGTGGATTCAAATTTTAGTTAACTGGAGAGCTAGCTACTTGTTGGTTAGTTAGCTGGAGAGTTAGCTACTTTATTCAGACGTGTAGCTGCCTTTTTGCTCAGTTAGCTAGTTAGCTAACTAGCTTGGATGGTTTCTCTGTTGCTTTTGAACTTAGCTAGCTAGTAAGCTAACTGACTTTTCTTTAGTTAGCTATTGAGCTAACTCCTTTTCTCCTGAAACTCCTGCAGCCATGAGCCTTCAAATTCTAGTTAGCTGGGGAGCTAACTACCAAAGCATGAATTCTTCTATCTGCCATTTGACTTGCCTGTTAATTAGCTGAAGAGCTAACTATCTTTTGCTTAGTTAGCTGCTGAGCTAACTAAGTGCCTCGCACTTTTTCTCCTGGCCATTTACTTTTGCTATTAGTTAGCTGGGAAGCTAACTAGCAATCATTTTAGTTGCCTAAGGAGCTGCCTTTGGATGCCTTTTTTCTGTCATAGCCTCTCTTGTGAGCTAGCTGACTAGCTAGCTGGGGTTTCCTACTTATCTCTTGGCCTAATGCATTCAAGTTTTCAGCTACCTGGAGTTATTTCCAGCCAACTGCCGCCTGAGTTCTTGAGTTTGCTTTTCTCTCTTACTCTCTCTCTATTGCTATTTTAGCTACATTTAACTTTTGATTTTTTGAATGGCTTCAAGATTCTTCCTTCCTCAAATGGAGATCTGCATTCAATGCTTAAGGGAAACATCTACAACGGTTATATTTTCTTCCCGTTTTTATTTCCATTTGTTCCTAATGTGTCTAACGGATATCTTTTTGTTGGATCATTATAAATAGTTGTGATTAGAAGCATACGATGATGATTTTGAAAAAGAGATTTTTAAGAGGAAGAAATCCAAGAAAAGAGCATTTACTATATATTGTTGAGTGGTTGATAAAGGAGTTGTTGTACATTCAAGTTCATTCATTGCTCCAAAAAGTATCATTGAAGATTTTCAAAGCAATCAAGGCTTCAGCTACTTCGACCTCGTTCATTTATTGCTAAAATTATTACTTCAAAAGTTGTAAAGTATACTCTGAATATTTGCTCATTATAGGAGCTTCTTTTTATCATTCTCTAATCTTTTTGTAAAAGGGTTAGTGTTAACCCTTGATTATTGTTGGCTTCCTTGTGCCGTGAAACAAGAGGACTAGCCTAGGTTTGGTTAGGGATTTTAGGCTTCCTTGTGCCATGAAACAAGAGGACTAGCTTGGTTTAGCTAGGGGTTTTTGGCTACCTTGTGCCGTATAAATAAGAGGGCTAGCCAGGGAAGGCTAGAGGTTGTAATCATTATGATACGATTAGTGGAATTCCCAAAGGTTTTGGGGAGTGGATGTAGGTGCTGAGTTTGGCACCGAACCACTATAAACTTCTTTGTATTTGTGGTTGTTTGTCTCTTTATTGTTATCATTTTGTGCACTCCACTACACCGCTGCAAATCAAAATTAGGGTTTAAGCATATACATACAATAGTAATTAATTTTTTAAATAACCCAATTCACCCCCCTCTTGGATTGCTACATCTGGGCAACAAAAGTCGATCAGCTCCAGCCGAGGTTTCCTTTTCAGTAGCAACCCGATCTTTATAGTTCGGTCGGGCCGGACTTCGTTTAGCGATACCTCCTTCAGCTCTTCGGCTGGCTCTCCTCAATGCTCGGCAAAATCCTCGGGCAGTTTGGACTGAAGGCTGGTGACGAAGCATTGCCGAGCCATGGCTTGGCTTCCTCGAACTATCCCAATTCTCTGTTCGGTAGGGAACTTTATGACTAGATGCATGATGGAGACAGCAGCTCTAAGGGACATTAGGCCGGGTCTCCCAAAGATCGCATTGTAGGGCGACCGAAGCTTGGTCACTAGGAAATCTGTGTGAACAGTGCAACACAGGGCCAAGTTCCTGCTTGGACCGTCAAGGTCATGACCCCCTCTGGGGTAATAACATCGCTGGTGAACCCCATTAGGGTGGAGTCCACGGCTCGGAGACTCTCCATGAGCAGTTTCATTTTCGCAAACACATTGAGGTACAGAACATTGACAGAGCTCCCACTATCAATAAGAATCCAACTTACATCATAATTATTTAGATTGAGAGATACAACCAACGCATCATCATGCGAGAATTGTATGTTCTGGAGGTCATTATCGGAGAAGGAGAGCTCATCAGTCCGTGCTCTCTTTGGTGCCAAATCTTCTTCATCATCTCGCCGGCCCGACGGACTACCGACTGCCTCGATCACATTGATGTGGCCAACAACTGGGGGATTTGGAGGAGGAGGCTGCTGAGGCTCGGGCTGGCGGTTATCCTCATTTCTTGGCTCGGGTGCTCCCCTGAATTTGTTCAGTCTGCCCCGCTGGATGAGCCTCTCAATTTCATTCTTCAGCTGCCAGCATTCTTTGGTGTTGTGGCCATGGTACCGGTGGTAGCGGCAGTATTTGGTGGGGTCTCTCCGGGTCGCATTCCCTCGGAGAGGAGGCGGTCGAGGGAGTTGGCGTTCTATCTCCATGAGGATCTGCGCCCTCGGGGTAGTGAGCGGGGTGAACCGGTTGAACCTCCTAGGTGGGCTCCGGGTGCGGTTCCTCGGCGGCGGCGGAGGAACCCTTTGGCGGTGAGGTGGGCTCAGCTGACGGACAGATAAGTGTTTGTCCAAGCCCTTGGACTGTTCTTTCTTGCCAGCTCAGCGCGGGCAGTCCTCCGTGATTCCTCGACTATAGCGTACTTGTTCGACAGGGCCATCATATCGGAAAGGTTCGAAGGGTAACTGACCTCCAACGCCATGTAGAAGTCACTCTCCTTTAACACTCCGCCCGCTAGGGCAGACATGGCCACCTCATGGTTAAGGCGATCCACTTCCAGCATGGCCGTGTTAAATCGACCGAGATAGTTCTTCAAGGATTCCCCCTCTCTCTACTTAACCTCGGAGAGGGAATCAGATCTCCGCCGGTGACGGTGGCTGCTGATGAATTGGATGATGAAGAGGCGACTCAGCTCGTCAAATGAACCAATGGAACCTGGTTTTAAAGCGTTAAACTAGGTTCGGGCGGCCCCTCTAAAGGTGGAGGGGAAGGCGTGGAAGAGAATCGCATCCGATGCCCCATGGAACATCATGATCGATCGGAAGCTACTGAGGTGGTCGTCGGGATCGGAGGATCAGTGATAAGGCTTGATGGCGGGCAGCTTGACATGGGAGGGAATCACTTCCCCCATGATATCATTGGAGAAGGGAATGCCCTGCTCCGCCTTATACTGAAGCGGATGGGCCTGCTTGGCAGCGTCCAACTCCTGGCTCATCTCCCGGATCTGTCGGCGGATCTCCTCTTCGGGCATAACAGAAGGGGCTGGGCGAGGAGAATGTAGAGACGGTGTCGAGTCGTGGTGAGAGAACACCGGAGAGGGGGATCAGGCCTACCGAGATCTAGGGAGATCCTTGTCGCAGACCCCTTGTGGGGCTGGCCCAGCTCCCTTAGGACGACAAGGGGGGTCCACGACTCCATGCGAAAAGGAAGAAGAGATTGCTGGGGGAATGGGGGCCGCAGCCTATTCAGGAATGTGCGGAGCAGGAGCAGCTGGACGGGGAGCTTCATGACATTCTTGAATCAGATGGGTCAGAGCTTGGACCTGCTGGACCAGTGTGGCAAACTGGTCCTAGGTCACTGGGGCCGCTGGTGGCGATGGAGTCTCAACTGGTGGCAGAGGCGGCGCCACACTGCTCACCGGATCAGGTCTTTGGGAGGCGACCTAATCCCGGGCTTCAGAAATAGCCCTTCTTCGATTGGCCATTGGAGGGGTTCTCTTCAAGATCGAGATCCTTATCTCCTTTTTTTTAAGTTTATGGGACTTAAGGACCCTTCCTCTAGCGCCAATTTTGTTGTTGCTAGAATCCGTCCTCCAACTCGAGCACGGTCGAGCTTCAGATTGGGCTCCCTCCTGGGCGGACCTGCAAAACAGTCCTCACGTGAGAGGCGTTGGGGATGGCCCTCTGCGGAAGACCCTCCGATGCTCAAGTCAGCGAAGATCAACAACGAACAAATATGGGGAGAAGGCTCTTGCTGAAGAGTCCCTCCAGGGTGACCTTTTGGGAGCTCCGAGCATAGCGTTAATGGTGGAAAGGGGGTGAGCAGAGATAGAATGAGAGTAGTGATGAGACTGCGTCAGGAACGCCCTTACCTTAGAGAATCTAGGACTGTGCTATTTATAGGCGATCACCTGATTCCTTGAGCGTGTCATAGGAGGTCTGGAAGTTGTTGGGATTCGAGGCTGATTCGAATCAGGCTGTTGTGAGGCCGGTAGGATCCGTATCCGGTTAGTTAGAGGATCGATGACCAAAGGGGGCTATCCGACACTTTGAGATTCAGCGATCATATGGGCTCTAGGCCGTTTCCGGTAGTATAGGCATGATTGCCTACGTGGATCCTTGTTCGGTCATCGTGGTTCCGCAGAGGTAGGTGCCTGAGTGCCTCGGTCGGAACGAGGCACAGAGAACAGCCTGATTTGCCGAAGTATGGAAAGGCTCGGTTTGCCAAGGCATGACAAAGGAGTAAGCTGGGCGTAAGGACGGTTTGATTCCGCAGAGGTGTTGATATCGCTCGGGCAGGCCGAGTTATGGACCGCTCGGGCTTGGGCCGGGAGATATGGGTCGCTCGAACTAGGACCGAAAGATAGGGATAGTTCAGCTAGCGAGGCATAGAGATCGCTCGGATTGGGGCCGAGAGATAGGGATAGCTCGGCTAGCGAGGCATAGAGATCGCTCGGGTTAGGACCGAGAGATAGGGATAGCTCGGCTAGCGAGGCATATAGATCGCTCGGGCTGGGACCGAGAGACATGGATGTAATATATATCTGGAGAATCCTTGGTTCGCCGAGGGGCTAAGGTGCCTCGATCCATCGAGGTATAATGGTTAGCTCATTTCTTGTGGGCACCGCGCAGCGAGTGGGAGTCAGGGCTGATCCTAATCCCTTGCATAATTATCAATGCACTGACAATTTTATTCCTCAACAGAACTGAATTATATATATATATATATATATATATATATATATATATATATATATATATATATATATATATATATATATATATATATATAAATATATATATATATAATTATCAATGCACTGACAATTTTATTCCTCAACAGAACTGAATTTTATATATATATATATATAAGATAAATCATCTGCTTCTTTTTGTGCTTCAGAGCCCAAGTTGATGGCTGCTAAACTAATGGACTAATTTTCTATTTCCTCCTACTTTGAAGTTGCTGGTCTGAAGATGGGATAGCCAGCTGTGCCTATTCTCCCTCTTTCATTTCATTGGATGTTGATTGAGATAAATCATCACTTCCTGTGACGCCAGGGGAGGTTTTCCATCATCGTTGCTAGGGATGCCAACACATCAGGTACTCTATTTTTTTTTTTTTTACACTAACCTAGCCCATATTCGATCTTAAAATTTAAAAATTGAAACTAATTTCTAAATCAAATTTTTAAAAATATTAAATCCAAACTTGTAATTAAATTGTTTTATTAAATCTATAATTAAGCCGTATCCAAACTGATTATGAAAACCGAGTTGATTCAAACTAATTATTTAACCCGAACCCCATCGAAAATTGAAACGAATACATCTTCTCTGAAAAAAATAAAAAATAAAATATATCTCAGTACCAATTCAACAATATAATATAATTGAATCAAGTTCTTTTTAAAGTATGAAATTCGAATCTATATTCCATTTAAATGAGACATATATATATATTGATAATTTTTATAACCTTAAGAAAATTGAGTTTTTCAAATATTTAGTTTTTCAAACTCAAATTCGACTTGCTTTAAATTAGGTTTTAAAATCTCTAACTTGAAACTGAATCAAATGTAATAGTTTACTTTTTAGCCACACCCTTCCAATTTATTTTAATTTAAGTATTGCAAAAACCACATCGCCATCCTCAATTGTTACTTGCAGACTTATCAGGTGAGCTTCTAGTGAGACAAAGTTACAATGGAGAACATGATCCTAAAAAAAAAAAAGCATAGAATAAATGGGAATGGAGGTGAGGATGAAAACTAAGATTTTTATCCCAAAATCATCCCCAAAAATCAATCTTACTCAAATATAAAATTACCTTTATGCCCTTATTAAATAAGTATTCTCCAAATATACTTCACTTATTTACCTTTTAATTTTTTAATTATATTCTTTTAGTCTTTCTAGTAAACAAACAACTATTTAGTGGTTAGAATATGTTCAGATTTATTTTTTTACAATACAGTTGGGCCTAAAGCTGACCATCAAATTTGAAAAACAAAATATTTGAGATTTTTCATAAGAAATGTGGAATCATAAGATGAAGATGGAAAAAATTATTTTTCATCCAAAGATGAACAGTCGATGTGGCATCAAATCAATCCGGATGCCACTGCTAGATAAAGCTACTGATATATATTATCAACTTGAAGCCTGCTTAACATCATTATTGTTTGTATGATTTTTTTATTTATAATATAGTAAAATATTATACAAAAATTGGCCTTGAAAATAACATTGATATACTTTTGGCTTTTCCTTATTCCTATTTTCACTCCTTTTGGAAACCAAAATTCTTGGCTTCTAAGAACTCAAAAGGTTGCAGAGATGCTTTTGATAAATGAAAGGTTTTATCACATATATTTTTCAGTTTTTTTTTTAATCCTGATATATGAGGATAAAAACAGAAAAAAAAAAAGAAAAAAAGAAAAAGTGCTCCTTAGTATTTAGATTTTAGCTTTGCAGCAATGATCACAACATCACTATAATTAAAACACCACCAATCCCGTCTACTCCAAGCACCAACGAAGATTAACCTCCAAAAGTAAATAAAAATCCTCTCAAGTTTCTTTCAGGGCCCAACCATCAAGTTGGTGCCCCCGCTTGCCACCTTTCTAGAATAGAAAAGACTTTGTACATCGCATCCAATGTAGCAAGTTCTACATGGGCTATACCATTTCTTTTTATTAGTCCATATACGTACGACACCTATTAAAAAATGTTAAGACACCTTTATGACATTTCGAGAAAAAATTTACGACATTCCAGTTTTAAACTTATGACACCTCAATTTTAAACTTACAACATCCGTTCAGAAAGCAAAAAAAAATTACGATACCCTAGTTGTAAACTTATGACATCGTAGCTATAAAATTACGATATCCACTTAGAAAATGTGTCTGTACACAAATTTCAAAAAAAAAGCTAAATGGGCATTAATACATGTCATGTCAAAATTTAAGATGACACCCTAGTTTTAAACTTACGACACCCGTTCAGAAAGCAAAAAAAAATTACGATACCCCAGTTTTAAACTTACGATGCCCTAGTTTAAAACTTACGACATCCGTTCAGAAAACGTATCTGTACACAAATTTCAAAAAAAAAACTGAACGAGTATTAATGCACGTCAGACAACTTTTTTTTTGAAAGTTGTGTATAGGCATTTTTCTGAACGGGTGTCTAAAGTTAAAAACTAGGGTGTCGTAAGTTTAAAACTGGGTATCGCAATATTTTTTGCTTTATGCATAGGTGTCTTAATTTTATAACTACGGTATCGTAAGTTTAAAACTAGGAAGTCGTAATTTTTTTTTGCTTTCTGAACGGATGCCTTAACTTTATAACTACGATGTCGTAAGTTTAAAATTGAGGTGTCATAATTTTTTTTGAAATATCATAAAATTATTTTAATATTTTTTAATGAGTATCGATCAGAAAGAAAGGACAGTATAATTCACATAGAACTAGAACTTGCTGCATAAAAAATGATGTATAAATTTTTTTTTTCTCTCAGGATTTCTAAATACGGAATATCTTTAATCTTTATTGACAGCTTGGTACTTTGAAGAAGGTTTGCAGAATTCCTTTGTCTTTTTATTTTTTATTTTTTCCCTTTTGGTTGGCGTTGGAGGCACGAGCCTGGCGGGGTTGGATCCTCCACCAGTCCTATCGTACGGCATAAATAAAAATCTCGGGAGGAAAGGCAGCGAGGTTTCCTCCTCCTCTCCGCCTTAGCCAAATATATATTAAAAAAAAAAAAAAAAGGAGAGAAGAGTGGAACCACCCTGAAAAAATCTAAAAGCGTGATGGGCTCAACCAAGGGAAATGAAGTGAGTGCATGGTTATCCAGGCCATTCAAGAAGATAGTGTTTGGTACCTTATTTTTAACTAAAATAGCAATTTATTCTATACTATTTCTTCAAACATGCAAAAAAAAAAAAAAAAAGTTGATAGATCTCCTAGAAATCGATATTTCG
Source organism: Calamus simplicifolius (assembly GCA_900491605.1). Lineage (NCBI taxonomy): Eukaryota > Viridiplantae > Streptophyta > Magnoliopsida > Arecales > Arecaceae > Calamus > Calamus simplicifolius. The sequence goes on along the minus strand of UESW01001414.1, from coordinate 315,108 downwards.
ATCAAACATTCGTATTCTGAAATTCATATACTATGCTTTCCCATGGAATAGTCCTATTCCCAGTTACCGTATTCCAAAGGCGGCAGCAGCTGAAAAAAAAAAAACTATTACCTCCTCTTTGATTCATCGGTCATTCTACTCGATTCCTTTTCATCTTTATCCTCGAGGCTAGGGTTTTAGGAACCGATGCTTCCCTTCATCTAAAATCGGAGGAATCCGCCTTGCCTCATCTCCAATCGCACCTCTCATGTGAGTTCACCTGACTCCCCTGATTCTCTGCCATTTCGGCCATTCCATTTTACTCGATTAGTGGGCTGCCTTCTTCCTCGAGACTAAGGTTTCTTACCCAACGCTTGACCTCATCCCAAACTTCAAGGTATCCGCCTTGCATTGTCTCTAATTGCACCTATAGTGTGAGTTCTTCCGAATCCCCTTGTTCTCCTCATTTTTTTTCTATATTTTTTGCCGATTCGTGATGTCTTTGTCCGAACTTATAAGACATTTGGGTATGGATTTTTTTTAAGCACATCGATAATGTTGAAGCATATTGATGATAGTGTTCGTTTTTTATTTTTCGTTTATCTTCTTTATTCTATCTTGTAGTCGTGATGCTCTAGTGTTTATAAAGTTGCTTGTCCTAAGGCATATATATTTTTAATTATTTAAAATATGGATTACTTTATAACAAGTATACATCTTGGTACATACATATTCCAGTGGATTTATTTTCTTATTCCATATCTTTGTTATTATTTCTTTTTGCATCATTAGGAAGCCAATTGTAACAATAAATATTGCTTTTTCTTAATTGTGTAACGTTTGCAGTCCTGTAGATAAGATGCCTAAATTCGAAAAAGATAATCAACCTGTACATGCAAGGGAAGGATCATGTTGTATTAGAGCACCTAATTGAACAAATGCTCTTGATATGATAATGCTTGCCTTGATGAGACAAGAGGATGACGAAGGTAACTATCACAACAATACTTTCTCACAAGAAACATGGAAGAAAATGACTAATATGTTTAACGCACAAATAAATAAGTCCTTCAGTTATATAAACCTCAAGAATCGATTGAAGGTACTGAAGAAGACCTTCAACTTGTATTATAACTTAGCTAATTGACCTGGTTGGGGATGGGAACCTGTACTAAAAATGCCCACATATGGTGATGAACAGATGTAGGAGGAGGTCATCTCGGTGAGTGATCAATTGATGTTGATATCATACGTAGCATGTTTTTGATAACATTATAATAATTACTTTTAAAATATTATTAAGAGGTTAACAAGGAGTATGCTCGGATTAAGGGTAAGTCATTTCCTGCATACGACGACATAGACATCCTTTTTTTTCAAAGAACACGGCCACTGGTAGATGGAGGGATACATATGCTATTCCAGAGGGGGTATCGAACAATGATACCTCAGACGATGAGGTGGATCTGATCAACTTGGACAATGTCAATGTTGGCCAACCATCACAACAAAGTGGTGAAGTCTCCAACTTGTCATCCGGTCCTTTTGATTTATTTGATGATGTATCCCTAAATAGCCCGACTACCTGTGCCTCGACCCTATCCACAAAATGTTCTCTAGATGCACGTTTATCCTCTAGTACTGGAAAGAGGACAAGGTCAACCTTCATTACTCCTACAGCACATAGGACTAGGCCCACTACTGATGCAACTGATGCCCTTTAGATTTGGTGGATCAAGGTAGAAAGAGATTGAAAATTACTAATGAGATCCTCAGGAGAGATGAGCTTTCATGTCTTACGATGTATTCTATTGATGAGTGTATGCGAAAGTTGGAGAGTCTCCTTGAGATTACACCTGAATGTATTCTTGCTGTAGAGAAGACTTTTAAAAATAAGATAAATAGGTGGTTCTTTATGCATTATGAAGGGCCACTACTAGAAGCCTGCTTAAAAGATAAATGGTTGAGTTCTACCATGTACCACCATCAATGGCAGCCCCTTCTGGAAGTTATGCTCATGTGCCTAATGTTTTAATGCCTCCTCCAATGCATGGTGTCCATCAAGGTGGCCCCCATATATTTGTGCCTCCTCCCATGCATGTTGCTACTCCAGGTGATCCTATTCCATTTATGCAGCCATCATTCAAGCCAAGCAGTAAAGATAGCATTTCACAGGATTGTACCCTTTCTTCTCGTGGTAGTCTCGAGGAATTCGTGCATACCATATCTGCACCTTCAACACATCAAAATGAATTTGAGGGTCATAGTTGGCCTTAACGTATATTTGTATTGTATGTGTTAAGGGATGATATTTTGTGGTATATGACTTATATATATATAATCTATATTATGTCATATGTGAACGTTGTTATGACAAATTTTGTTGTAAATACGAATAGGGTTGTTACTTTACTGGAATGTCTGTTAATACACTATATTGTCTATCATTATTGGCTATCAACACATAGTTATGCATATGCTTGTATTATTAACTACTCTCTCTTTTAATAGATGGATACCTTGCATGAGCTTATGGCATTTTTATTAGATGAGGATAACTATTGGCAAGATGTCATAACTGCACTGATAAGTAGTGGCATCATTAATATGCAAGATTGTAACGTAATATGGAAGGTGCCATGTCGAACTCGTCCATTCTCGGATCATAAACTCATAACAGATATTTTGAGTGGACATTCAGATAGAGGTTATGATCACTTTAGTATGACAAATATTATGTTCTTGAAGCTAGAAGAGTTGCTTGTATCACGTGGCTTTGTAACTAGTGCACGCAATGTTATAGTACAGGAGCAACTAGCATATTTCCTTTACGGCATAGGTCATGGTGTAGCTAATAAAGTTTTGGCTAAAACTTTTTAGCATACAAGGGAGACAATATTCCAACATTTTAACAATGTACTGAAAGCGATTTGTTTACTGAAGCAAGAATTTATAGTTCAACTAGGTGAGGATATTGGCTTGCACCCATGGCTCCGTGAAAACAACCATTTCCATCCTTACTTCATGGTACCTAAGAACAAATTCAACATTGCTATTTTATCTCCAATTTTGTTAACTTGTCTTTGATATAGTTGGTTGCATCATAGAATGCTATTGGAGCAACTGATGGTACGTACATACCTACGTTAATCAAGAAAAAGCAAATAATCCAGCTTTCGTAATCGAAAGGGCACCATTTCCCAAAATGTTATGGCTGCAATTTTATTTGATCATTCTTTTCTTTTCATTTGTATTGGATGGGAATGATCTACTGCTGACATGAGACTACTACATTGGTGTGTCGAGTCAGGAGGCTTTGTTTTACCAAAAAGTATTCAAAAGCTTTGATATTTAATTATTTTATTTTTTTAGTGAAGTTTCAAGTGGTTTAAGTAATTGCATTAGTCGTATACGGGAAAATATTATCTTGTTGACTCAGGATATGCCAATACAAATAAGTTTCTTACCCTTTTTTGAGGTAATAAGTACCACCTAAGTACGTTTAGCAATCCTAAGGCTCGACGATATAACAATTGTCAAGACTTATATAACCATCAACATGCTCAACTCAGAAATTGCATAGAGATCGCCTTTGGAATTCTTAAGAAATGATATAAGATTCTTAGAAGTCTCATCCTATACCCCTTCGAGGTCTAGAAACGTATTGTAATGGCTTGCTGTATCATTCGCAACTTCATATGATGCACCTAAGGAAACATATACTTTAATATGTCAATTGAACCCTTGCATGCTGATCATGATGAGGATGATGTCAACCCTTATTTGATTATAAGGGATGATGAATCCCAAGAGGTGATGAACTATGTAATTCTATAGCTAATAGGCTATGGGTTACTCATAACATGCGAAGTAAATCTAACCGGCATCCTTTTATTAAGTACAACTATATAATTTTTTCCTTTTATTTGATAAGTTAGTATTTACCATGATTAACTTTATTACTAGTGCAATGTATCATGCAATCTGAGTATCATTTTGGTTTCATATTAATGCAGAAAATCAAGCTACATACTATTGAGTTATAGTGATGTCTTTCAAAAGTTATTATGTAATTTTTGTGGAACAAGGAGGAGGGATCTATGAATCCTGGCCTGAATGTCAGCGCGAGGTTATCGGGTTCAAGTATACCTTATATAAGAAGTTTAAAACTAGATAAGAGGCAATTGCTGCATTAATTGCTGCATTTGAGAGTTATTATCAACCTCCTTATCATTCATCTATTGAAAAAATTTATGATATTAAATATAATAGAGAAAAAAAAAGATGCAGCCTTGACCAGAAATGTGGTGCACCTTTTAAAACATTTCTATTTGTTTTAGTAGCCTTTCTTGTAGGCTTTGTATTTGGGTTTCAGTGTGGTCATACTTCGTTAATACTTTAGATGGTTATGACTATTATATCTTGTTAATGTCGTGGTTGCAAGAGTTGTAAAACTATAATGGTCTTTTATAACTTCTATTTTTGGTTTATTCTCTGCATTTGCTACTGTTGTATGTGCATTTGTAATATGGTTGGAAGGCTCTTATGTGCTACAATGCTTATATTTTTGGCCCCTTGTGCGAGCATATATACAAGGTAGGTTCAAATCATGTCTTACCACTTGTAGACTTTGCCCTTTAGAGAGGTATCTTTATGATTCACTAATTTCTAACTCATGTATAATAGTGTCCAATTTATGGTTTATGGACTCGAATCATTATAAGAAAAGTTTTTAATTTGTTTTATACTTATAGCTTTGTGTTCAAATATGTTTGTTGAATATCATAGTGTGACTTCATTTATTCAAAAATGTCTTGTTGGCCAGATATTTGTTTGGGTCCAATCTCCTTGTTTCCACATTCCTAATTCATTTGACTTGTATGTTATCTGAATAGTATATCAGTCCTTCTTATACATTTATTTGAAATATCAGGAATCAAATATTTATTGTAACAGAGATTCTTCTAACTCATATATTTCTTGTATACCAAATTTTGGTCTACTTAACAATATCCATCGCAAAATGGTAATGGTATAATTCACTTTTTCTTGCTAACCATTACTAATATATTAAATTTTTAATAGATCATAATAATAAATTAATTAATAAAAATTAATTTATTTAAGTAATTACATTAATAAATAAATTAATAATCTTTTTTTTCTTATCATTTGGTCAGGAGTATTTTTGAGATTTTTAAAAAATCTTCATCTATTCCTAATGAAATAGAGACTTATTCTCATATTATCCAAACACTATTTGAAATAATACTGCATTAATTACACTGAAATAAGATGTAATACCAAATTTTAAACTAAACATAAATCTAAAATATTAAAAAGAATAAGATATTTTTAAAAAAATATATTTTATTTATATAATAACTTTCTGATATTCAAACACTAACTAAACGAATAGGAAGGATAAGAGATGGATTCCCTTCCCTAAAATCAAAAGGTCTAGGGTCGCTGCGAGCCCTTTGACCCGGACTTAGACCTCTGTTTCCAGCGTCGAATACGCGAGGCTCTTTTCCTTCTCTTTGACAAAGGAAAATTAGGTAGGTGGGTATGGAACAAAAATAAAACGAATCGAACCCCAAAAGATTTCAAAAGAATTAGAATCTTAGATGCAAAACATGGATGATAGATATCGGATCACCGTCCGCCTCCAAACAGCTCCCAGATATCACCACGCGAGAGAGATGGGGAAAGGAGAGTTGAGAGCCTATAGGGATGGGGAGTCTCTCTCTCTCTCTCTCTCTCTCTCTCTCTCGCTCTCTCGGGTACACAAAGTGACAAAAACGAAGATACCAACCCAAAACGGAATGATTAGATTGTATTTTGATAAAATAAAAATTGTATATTAAATGTGTGATGGGCAAATAGGTGACCCTTGCTCTAATAATCCAGCTAATTCCAGCAAATATATGGAGTTTTACAAGAAAATATTTCAATGGTAATAGTATATAATATCACAATTGTTCTTTTTATTTAAAAAACTGCTTATTTTGGATTTTATGGGAGCATTGGATATTTACCTTAATATTTATGCATTTGTTATCAAAATGTATGCCATCGTTTGCATTAATTGTGTATATTAACTTGAGTATAAGGACATGATAATTAAATAAAATTTTAAATAGATCATTTTTGTACATAAATATAATATGTTTCTGCAGTTAAAAAAAAATCGTACAAAATTTCCTTCCAAATTAGAAGTTTCTAAAGTTTTCTTTCCTCATTTCTCTGTTTCAAGATTATTAAGCCCATTGATTGTCATAACATCATGATTTTTCTTGACATTGCTTTTCTAGATATTACAAAGAATATGAGCCATTAACAATTTTTTCAATTCATTGGGCCCATTAGTCTGCAATGCACTCTAAGTTCTCTACTTCTTCTTCTTTTTATTTTTTGTAAACAGAAGCAGGTGAATTACTTCCTCCTAAATTTATAAGGCTAAAAAGAAAAATATAAGATCAAAAGGAAACTTCAAAATTAATTTAGAGTGCGGCATAGCAGTAGAAATAGTAGGGAAGGAAGGTTCAGATGATTATCTTTTCTTTTGCTAGGATAGATGGATCCCTAAAGTTTATAGCTTTGTAGTAAAACGGACGTTCCTTTCTAACCATATCTGCCAACTTACAGAGGCTACAAATTGATCCCAGGAACTTTTCAAGTTGCTGCAAATCTAAGATTCCTTCAATTAGTTCAAAGGTCTTGAATATTTTCTGGCAATTTATTGATTGTTTAATTGACCCACACACAGGGCATCTAGAGCTAATTACCCATTCTTCTTAGCCAGCAATCTCTCTTGCAAGAAGTCTGTTCTCTCAGCGCCTATCAAAGGAACATTTTGACCTTATTAAATACAAATGCTTTCCAAACAACCTTATAAAATGCCCATAAAATGCCTTCATTATAAATGAATCTATAGGAGGAGCAGTGAAGGATCCAGATTTGAACGTAAAAGCGCCTCTAAATTTATCTCGACAAACTTTTGGTTTAAAGCTGCTCTACATTGATCTGCTTAGAGCCAGTAGTTTTGGACGTAAAATTGCATAAATCCAAAGGTTCCCTGATGACATTATCAAGCAAGCACCGTTCATGGATTGACAAACTTAGGACATGATCAAAACTTAACTAAAGCCTACAAAAAATCAGTCATCATCCTCAAAACCTGACACATCTTTGGCCTCTCCTCGGGGCATTCTGCAGTGCACATCATTCCAATCTTCACCATCCCCATCATCTCCCCTTCGCATTCCCCATCATCGACCTGTTTATCTGTCACCACTTCCAGAAGCACCATCCCAAAGCTATAGACGTCCGATTCCTGGGTTGCCTTCCCCTTGCCCGTAGAGAGCTCAGGAGCTCTATAGCCATGCCAAGTTGATGTCGCTCCAGAATTCAATCTCTCGGGGAAAAGGTTGGAAGCATGAGGAAGCAAAGATTGGTGAAAGTTGGTCGCAAAGCACATTATGCTGCATTCTGAGATGCATGCGTTTCCCTGTTCATCGATGAGAATATTTGGTGGTTTGATGTTCGCATGGACGAGTGGTGGTCGTGCAGGGAAGGTGTGGATGAATTGAGGCCATGGGCTGCTCCCATTAGTATATGTTTCCTACTCCTCCAGTCCAAGTTTCTACACTCTCCTGCGATAATTTGTTAGTGTTGATGTTATAATGCCATTGTTAAATTTCCTTCATAGAGGAAAATATAAAAGCAATTCAGTCACTGAGGATGCCTGCTAGAAATCAAGTCTCTGGAAAACTTACCATTGCTTTGCAAGAGGGAGTGAAGGCTTCCATTGGGCATGTAGTCATAGACAAGAAGCTTCTCCTCATGGGCATTGCAATATGCTCTCAAGCTCACAACATGGGAATGTCTCAGTCTTCCGATCAGATGCATGCGCTGATTGAAAGCCTTGCTGTGTGAAGGAAATTGCACTGCGCTGAGCCTCTTGACTGCAACCATGATTCCATCTTCGAGGACTGCTTTGTATGTGCTCCCAGATATTCCTTTCCCCAGAACCTCAGCTGAAGCCTTTAAAAGAGAATCCAGCCTAAGATCGTCCCCTCCTTCAAAGCAAACCAATCTACTGTCCATCTCCTTCCCTTCAACAAATCCATGGTCCAATTCAAGCCCCCGTGCAGTACTGGTAATAGCATTTGGAGGCGTCGAGAACCTCCTCTTAAACCATATGTACATCCCAATGACAATGCCCAAAGCCATTGCTATCGCCAGCATGTCACCTATGCCAATGGCCAGGAGTGTGGTTAGACCAAGTTTAGACAAACTTCTGGAGCAGGTGCCAGCAATTATAGGAGCTGGAGAAAGACTAGTATTGGTGGCATTAAATAAATGTGAGATCTTGCCACAGTTTGGAAGAGGTGAACCACAAAGAGATGGATTCCCGTTGAAAGCTGAACTTGGGAATTTCGAAAGACTATTGGAGATCTCTCCAGCTAGGTGGTTCAGTGATACATTGAAGTCCTCCACCATTGGCAGTTGCAGTCCTTCTAATCTACCATAGAAGAAGTTGTGCTCAATCCTAAGCGAAAGCAGAAAAGGGAGTGAAATGTTGAGAGTTCCATCAAATTGATTGTGGGAGAGGAAGAGGTGCCTCAGTCTTGGGCTTGTGAGCTTGGTCAGATGGGGTAGAGAGCCATTGAGAGCATTGCGTCTGAGGCTGAGGACTTGGAGCTGACTCAGGCCAAACAGTGGAGTTACACTTCCGACCAGCGAGGCATCATCAAGATAGATGCTTACAACTCTTCCTCGGTAGCATGTTATCCCGACCCACAGGCCAGAGCATGGATTGGAACCCTCCCAAGTGTACAACAAAGTATTCAGGGGATCGACAGAGGCCTTGAAGGAGAGAAGAGAACGGAGGTCTTGGTAGTGGAGAGCTTGTCCATGTTCAGTAGCAATGGTTAGGAAGAAGGAGAAGAGATAGTAATAGAAGAAAGCCATTTGGGATATTCTGTTCGATACTGGGGTGGATTTAAGTTGCTAGGAGAGTGGGTTAGCGATTGGCTTATAGCAAGAGGTTTTGAGCTTGAGCTAGTGAAGAGAGAGTGAGACTGTAGAAGAGAATGGCGGGGTGGTTTAGAACTTTGTTTTTGAAAAAAGTAGAGCATAAGAGACACCATGAGCTTCCAAGAGGAAAAGGAAGCTTGTTTTCAGGCGAATGTGGAAGCGCGCATAAAGGACAGAGATAGGGTTCCAAAAGAAAGCAAAGGATGTTGACTAATGGGAAGGAATTGAATGGAAGGGTGCGTTTGGAGCTCCGTGAGCCATTGATGGTTTCTAGATATTCTTCTTTATTGGATGGACAAAAAAAAATTTCTCTTCGTTCAAAGCGAGACAGGGTTCATTATATGTGGGCACATTGCTTGAGATCGTCAAGGAAGTGGATGGATCTTCTTTGATTTAACAGCAGCATCAGTGCACTGTGAAAGCAATCAGGACCGCTTGCTCATGACGGCTTGTGTGATTGTTGAGTTCCGCGAGTTGTTATGATGAGGAAGCCAGCGGATGATGAAGAGTGATGCATGCTCTTTTAACATTCCTATGTAGATGTCTCCGAGAGACATCCGTTGAAATAAGCGAAATGTATGCTCTGTCATCGTTGTTCTCAACCTCTCTTGATTAAATCACGGCTTTCCAGCTTTCAGTCCGGAACTCAGAACCTATCCACAATAAAGTGAAAGAATTGGCTTTATATCAAAGTAGCACGTGGTTGAGCTGGATGTCTACTTTAGATATCACTTGTGGAATTTTATTTTCGCATAGCTCAAACTACTATAGTTTATGTGGATTAGTATTCTTCTGCTTCTTCTTTCTTGGTTGGGCCCTGGTCACTGTAACAATTCGGGCCCTGAGCCCGCAGCACCCGTGAACCCGTTTTGTTATAAGAAAGTAAGACGGACAAAGTCCACACCAACTTGGGCCACCACAGCCCAAAAGGATCTAATTGGTGCTTGTCCTTCTTACTGTACTACATATAAACCACTCAACCTTCCAATTTTCCGATGTGAGACTATTGGGAGGGGCATCACAATCTACCCCTTACAGAGACGACGTCCTCATCGCCAGGGCAACCACCAGGCAGCAAGGATCTAGAGATGGCTCCCACAGCTCAAGAGGTGGCTCTCATCCCTCATGGATGTAGCACTTTGTCCTGCGTGGCACTTAGATTCTGCACTTTCGGCTGGTGCATGGCTCTGATACCATATTGTAACGATCCGAGCCCTAGGCCTAGCACCCACAGACTCGTTCCATTACAAGAAAGCAAGACGAACAAGGTCCAACCAACTTGGGCCACCACAGCCCAAAAGGGATCCAATTTGTGTCTTATCCTTCTTGCTTTACTACATATAAACCACTCAACCAACTTCCAATTTTTCGATATGAGACTATTGAGAGGGGCGTCACAGTCACTGAATCCAGTCTTGCCATAATCCTATCGTGGACACCTTGCAAGTCCTCCGTATGAAATCTTCGAATACCCAAACATACACCAAGGTCATGAATTAGATGAATACTCAGAAAAGAGGCCACCTAAGAAGCCTTCTCACTCCTAATTTTTGAACTAAATAGAACCATAGACTCCTCCAAGTTAATAGATTGATCCGACTAACAGCCAACAAGGATGGATTTTTATGATTTCTAATTTTTAAGGGAGATATGAGAGAATAAAAGGTAATTATCAGCAAAGAAGAGATGAAAAATATAGAAGGACCTAGCCGAGCTGCCCAAATGCCCCAAGGATTCTTCACACAGGATAAACAAGAATGAAGATAGTGGACACCCTTGGCACAATCCCAAACTAGTTTAGAAAAACCCCATAGAAGATCCATTCACTAAAATAGACATTTAAGACTCAAATATACCCTCAAATCTATCATTCATTCTGGTGTACCAAAGGCATATAATATATCTATCGAAAATCTTCAATCAACCCTATCATAAGTATATTGCATGTCAAGTTTGACCATCCTAAACTAATATGAACAGAAATAATTAAGAGGAATAACTATTCTTAATTTGAGTACTGATTTAGTCCTAAATAAAGCAGAGTAAAGGAAGCATATTCATGTAGCCGACCCCATGTAGTTGAAAAAAAGGCTTAAATGAGTTGAGTTGTTTGTCAAGTTTGACTATCATAAGGGTTTAGTTTGATAGAGCAGTATGGATAGAATAAATAATATCCTATCCCATAATAGCATTATCATCAATACTACGCTTAGGTAGTGTTTGAAATAGGAAATAAGAGGGGATATCTCTTCGATATCCCCTCTTATTCCCAAAAGTCATAACTATAAGGGATAGCTAATAAAGTTAACCAAAGGGATAATCCATGGTAACCATGGTTAACCATGGGTTATCCCCTCAATTTATTCCCTAGAAAATGTAGGAATAGCTGGTTATCCATCCAAATAAAAGTAAAAAAAAAAAAAAGTTATCCTATGGATTTACTTTTTTGCATTTGATATGATCAATGGGATAGCCAATGGATATCCCTAGGGATAGCCAGGGGATAAACTCTATCCCGTACACTTATTCATAGATAATATTTTTTCTATCAAACACTACCTTAGTGTGATGGTTGCCTATTCCTCAAAAATTAACTTGTCAATTACTTAGTCAAAGGATGAGAACTTTTGAAACCAATTTATAAATGGTATTGCATAAATTGATAAGCTAAAAGTAAACAGCAAGGGTAAGATTCTCTTTCTTAGGGACCAATGTAATAATCCTGAATAACCTTGCAAACCTCAGGACCCATAATGCGCCAATACCTTTATATGAAACTTGATCCAAAGACATTAGCCCTTGAAGCTTTGTCAGAACCCATAGATGCCAAACTTAATTTTCACCTTAGTAACATCCTGCCTAATTAAGCTCTAGACAGTCCTCCTTACCGAAGCCACTCTCTGGAAGCAGCTTGGAGTGTAACAATCCTATTACCTCTTATTAAGGTAGACTAGTGGAAAAGGATGTGCTTTGATCCTCATCCCATTGCTAGTGGAGTTAGGGCTTCTGCCTCTAAAATAGGTCCTATTGACGAATCAACCTATTGTACTTCATCAAATTTTGTCTCAAAAAGCTGAAGCTCCACTTCAGATAGCCCAAGTCCCTCATCCTCTAGATGATGGAGATTGACAATTTCAGCATCCAAGGAGTTCACCGTATTGAAAATATTCTCATCACAAGTCTTACTCTAGACTTTCAAAGTAGATTTGGTAAGCTGTAAGAAACCCAAAACATAAATGATCCTATAGAATAGGCACCCCAAACATTTGAAACAATGTCCAAATCGCACAAAAAATTTTCCAACTTGAAAGGTGTAGGCCCACCTTTGTCTTTTACTAATTGAATTAAGAGAGAGCGGTGGCCAAAAAACAATCCAGGAATATGAAGAAGGTGGAGGAAAAGACTTCTTGCACCGCCTTTTGATGATGCAGCGAGCGGGTATCGGACGCATGGATTGACCGTGCGCTTATGCCACCATGCGTGCCAAGCCTATTAGGCCTTGGCGCGTATCACACATGCGATGGCATGGCCACACAATCAATTCGTGCGCCCGATGCATACTCGCACCCTCCGATGTAGCAAGCGGCTTTTCCAAAGGTGAAACCAACCATCACTACAAGAAAGAAGGCTATTTGTGATGAATTTATTGTGGCAAATAATTTTCGTTGTTATATTTTCCTTTATAATGATGAAATCAAAATTTAATTAGCCGTAATAATTAGTTATTACAGTGACATTTAAAAGCGTCTACGTTTGAATGATTACGACGAATTATTGTTTCATCGTAAAACATTTTAATTTTATTTTAATTAAAATTAATCTTTTTGTTCTCTTACAATGAAATATTATTTCGTCGTAATAAGGTTTAATTCTATTTTAATTAAAATTATTCTTTTCATTCTATTACGATGAAAATAATATTTCGCCATAATAAATCTACTTATTGCGATGAAATATGTTGTCATCGTAATAAGTCTTAATAAAAATAAAAAAATAATTTTATTTTTTTGAGCTATTACGACGCATTAAAAATGTTGCCGTAATAATTTGTGCTATTACGACAAAATACTATTTCATCGTAATAAGGTTTAATTCTATTTTAATTAAAATTATTCTTTTCATTCTATTACGATGAAATAATATTTTGCCATAATAAATTTGCTTATTGCGACGAAATATGTTGTCGTTGTAATAAGTCTTAATAAAAATAAAAAAAATAATTTTATTTTTCAAGCTATTACGGTGCATTAAAAATGTCACCGTAATAATTTGCGCTATTACGATGAAATAATATTTCATTGTAATAAAGCTTAATTCTATTTTAATTAAAATTATTCTTTTCATTCTATTAGACAAGCAAAGACTTTCATTATATTAAATCTGTGTATTACGACGAAATATAGTTTCATCGTAATAAATCTTAATAAAAATTAAAAAAAAAATAATTTTATTTTTTGAGCTATTACGGCGCATTAAAAATGTCACCATAATAATATGAGCTATTACGATGAAATAATATGTTGTCGTAATAAAGTTTAATTTTATTTTAATTAAAATTATTCTTTTCATTCTATTATGACGAAAATAGACTTTCGTCGTATTAAATCTGCTTATTACGACGAAATATAGTTTCATCGTAATATGTCTTAATAAAATAAACAAAATAATTTTATTTTTTGAGCTATTACGGTGCATTAAAAATGTCATCGTATTAATATGCGCTATTACGACGGAATATTATTTCGTCGTAATAAGTTTTAATTTTATTTTAATTAAAATTATACTTTTCGTTATATTATGATGAAAAATAATTTTGCCATATTAAATTTGCTTATTACGATCCCACGGAAAGTTAGAGCCAACTTCGCGATGGACGGATATTGCTATTTTGAGCATCCCAACTTAGAGCCGACTCTAGGCCAGATTAGAGCCGACTCTAATCTGTTAGTGGCAAATTTTAGATGTGTGAGAGATGACTCCAGAAGTTATCTTTTTTCAATAAACCTCAATGGCTCTTTCTTCTTTCGTGCTAAATACATCCACAAGTATATTTAACGACAAATTTTCATCAAAAAGTAAATTAAGATGAGATTATAAAAGGAAGCTTCTGACCGTTTGAAAAAAAGAGAATAAAAAGAGAAAAATCAAAGGGAAACATTTAGATTTGAAATTCCAAGTGTTTGAAAAAGGGTTTAGAGAAATTAAAAGCATTCAAAAGCCTACTTTGAAGGATTTCTGTTGGCCTAGATGGCAATCCAAGAGGGAGATGAATTGGGTTCTTAAAAATTTTACAATTAAATTCAATTTCCAAGATGAATGGGCACAAGGAACGAGTGGAGAGTGTGATGCTATGAATTTTGAACACAATATAAAAATTAGAGTAAGGGGAAGAAATATGCACGACAAACACAAAGGATTTATAGTGGTTCGTGTTAACTACACCTACATCCACTCCCAAGCAACTCTTGGGCATGCACTATAATCACCCTGATTACAACAGAGTTATTTTACAAGATCACAACTCGAACTTGTTGTTTTACAATGGGATCACAATGAATCCAGCCGGTTTTCAAAGGTTCACCAGCACATAACCTAACACAAGCTAATCTTAGCATGCCCAGGTCAACTACCTCACTTGATTCAATCCCCTAATTGAATCAGAAAATAAATGTATCAAACAATTGATTACAACAATATAAAAGCTCTTCAAATGAGCAGATAAATAATATAAATAAAAATGGAATAGAAAAGCCTGATTAAAAGATGTTTGATGTTGAGCTTTTCTTCTTTTCCTCTTCTCTTCTGAATGATCTTTCTTAAGATTGAACTTAGGCTCTGGAAGAAATGTTGGTGCAGAGAAGGATGAAGAACTAGGGCTCTTTCTTTTCTTCTTCTAATTGATGGAAATCCTTCGGATTTGACTTTTGAATGCTTTTGGATTTCTCTTCTATCTCTTTCGCACAGTTAGGCTTTGAATCAGAGTTTTCTCTCTTTATATTTCTCTATTTTCCTCTTTTTTTCTTCTTCTTTTTGAACGGTCGGAATGCTCCTTTTATAATCTCTCTTAATCCATATTTTGATGCAAAGCTGTTGAAAATACTTATAGATGAGTTTAACATGAAAAGGGAAAGAACCGTTAAAGATTACCAGAAGAAATATAACCGTTGGAGCCATTTCTGACAAATCTAAAAGTCATCTCTAATAGATTAAAGTCGGCTCTAATTTGACCTGGTGTCAGCTCTAAGTCGAGTTGCCCAAATAGAAAGAAACCATTCGTCGTGGAGTCGGCTCTAGAATTTTGTGGGATCGACACAACTCGAGCTGGAGTTGACTCTAATTTCCTTGGGATTGACTCTAACAGTGTCCCAAAAAATGTAGTCTCTATTCTCATGTTAGAGTCGGCTCTAAAATCTGAAGCAGAAAGACAGTTCACTGTAACTCAGGTTAGAGTCGGCTCTAATTTTCTGGAGTCAGCTGAATGTGCAAAATAGTTTTGATATGCTCCGGAGTCGGCTCTAATACTTCTGGAGTCGGCTCTAAAATTTAACTTTGACACATGCCACTAAAAATTTATCCAAGCTCATTTTTGTACAAATTATGAATACTTAATCATTCTAAATTCCTGAAACACTTGTCAATCTTATTAGTATCATAGGGAATATACTCATGGCTTTTGTTAATCATCAAAATCAATAAATGAGTCAATAATTTTCATCAAATCAAAAAGAAAAGAAAAGAGTCCTAGTTCTTCAATAACCTCTATATTAACAAATCTTCCAAAGCTTCAATCCTATCTTGAGGAAGATCATTCAAGAGGAGAAGAGAAAAGAAGAAAAGCCCAACTTCCGAAATCTTCTAAATCAGGCTCTTTTATTTCTATCTTGTTTATATTACTTATTTGCTCATTTAAGGAGCTTTATATCTATTGTAACCTTACTCTTATAACATTTGGTTACTATTCAATTAGGTGATTGAATCAGGTGAGACAGATTAGCCTTGTGCAAGCTAGGTTAGCTTGATATAGGTTGTGTGCTGGTGAGCCTGTGAAAACCGGCTGGGTTCATTGTGATCCCGTTATTAAAACAACAAGTTTGAGTTGTGAGCTATAATCAGGGAGATTATAGTGTGGGCCCAAGAGTTGCTTGGAGTGGATGTAGGTGTAGCTAACACTGAACTACTATAAATCTTTGTGTTTTTCGTGCTTGTCTCTTTTTCTCTCTACTATATCTTTATATTCTACTTTGTATTCTTAGCACCGCACTCATTACACTTATCCTTGTACACTTTCACTTTGTGAAATTATTTTTAAATGCCAAAATTTTTTAAGAACCCAATTCAACCCCCCTTCCTCTTGGGTTACCATCTGAGCCAACAAGTATGATTTACAGCTCCAAACTACCTAAGTCCTTGTGGACAGAAGCTCTCAAGACGACCATGTACATATTGAATCAGGTTCCAACTAAGGCTATGCCTAAAACATCCTTTGAGTTATGAAAAGGTTGAAAATCAAGTTTGTGACATCCATACATATGGGGATGCCCATGTGAAGTGAGAGTGTACAATCCACAAGAGAAAAGTTGGACCCTAGGACTATTAATGGGTATTTTGTTGGATATACCGAGAGGTCCAAGGGATATAGATTTTAATGTTCATCTCACATAACTAGGATTGTAGAATCAAGAAATGCCAAATTTCTTAAGAATGACTTGATCAGTGGGAGTGATCAATTGCAGAGCATGATTCCTGAAAGGGAACATTCTGATGCTCAACCTTTCACTTCAAATAACAAACTAATTATCGTTCATAGTACCCCTCAAGATCAAAGGGGCATTAGACAATCAGTTGTTGAAATTCCATAATTTATTGATAATGAACTAGTAGATCCAATCTCTCATGAGTTACCAGAGATATTTGAACAATCAACTTTACGAGAGGAGGTTGTTACAATATTAAGAAGATCTACAAGAGAAAGGAAATAAGCAATTTTTAGTGACTATATTGTATATCTTTAAGAGTCGGACTATAATATTGGAGCTGAAAATGATCCTGAAACATTTTTACAAGGCAGGAGTTGTAAGGAATCCAATTTATGGTATGATGCTACAAAAGATGAGATGAATTCTATGACATTTAATGGAGTTTGGGATCTTATTGAGTTGTCTGATTGAGCAAAAGCCATTGGCTGTAAATGGGTCTTTAAGACCAAAAAATACTCGTTAGACAACATTGAGTGATATAAGGCAAGACTCATTGCTAAGGGATTCACTCAAAGGGAGGGAATTGATAAGGAGACATTTTCTCCTGTATCCAAGAAATATTCCTTTCGCATTATCATGGCACTTGTTGTACATTTTGACTTATACCTACAACAAATAAATATAAAACTGCATTTCTCAATGGAGATCTAGAGGAAGAGGTTTATATAAAATAACTTAAAGGATTTTTCTCTAGTGATAATGAGCAATTGGTATGCAAGCTCAAGAGATCTATACATGGATTGAAACAAGCCTTTCGACAATGTACTTAAAATTTCATGATGTGATTTCTTCATTTAGATTTGTAGAGAACGTCATGGATCAATGTATATACCAGAATATTAGTGAGAGCAAAATTTATTTTCTAATCCTATATGTGGACGATATTTTACTTGCAACCAATGATAAAGGTATGTTACATGAGGTGAAACAATTTCTCTTTAAGAATTTTGACATGAAAGATATGGGTAATGCCTCTTATATTATTGGCATTAAGATTCAGAGAGACATACTTGAGGCGTTTTATTTCTATCTCAAGAAACCTATATCAACAAAATCTTAGAGAGATTTCAGATGAAAGATTGTTCACCGAGTATAGCTCCCATAGTCAAGGGTGATAGATTCAATTTGAGTCGGTGCCCAAGGAATAACTTTGAGAGGGAAGAAATGAAAAATATTCCATATGCCTCAGCTATTGAGCTTGATGTATGCTTAGGTTGTACAAGGCCTGATATAGCATTTGCAGTTGGGATGTTGGGAAGATATCAGAGTAATTCAGGTTTGTACCACTGGCAAACTGCTAAGAAGGTGATGAGGTATCTTCAAGGTACCAAGGACTACATGCTTATGTTCAGACGGACTGAAAATTTGGAAGTGATTAGCTACTCTGATTCCGACTTTGCTGGTTGTGTTGATTCTCAAAGTCAACATCTGGATATATATTTATGTTTGCTGGTGGAGCTGTATCTTGAAGGAGCGTCAAGCAGACTTTGACTGTTACTTTCACCATGGAAGCTGAGTTCGTGTTATGTTTTGAGGCTACTTCGCATGATGTATGATTGAAGAGTTTCATTTTTGGGCTTAGAATTATGGATTCTAATTAGGCCATTGAATATTTATTGTGACAATTCAGCTGCAGTATTTATGGCTAAAAACAACAAGAGTGATAGTCGAAGCAAGTACATCGACATCAAATATTTATCCATAAAAGAACGTGTTAAAGAAAAGATAGTGGTTATTGAGCACGTGAGCACTGAGTTGATGATAGCTGAACCCTTGACTAAAGGTATGCCACAGAAGTTTAGGGATCATGTAGACCATATGGGTCTTGGTTATTTTGTTAATTCGTTGTATAGACGAATTTTATAATTAATGAAACTCTTTTATGATTGTGATATTTTTTCACATTCAGTTATTTAGTGTACACATTTATCTTGTGATGAGCATTATTAAGTTGGACCTAGAATAAACATGGGGTTTATTCATTAAGTTATATGGGCTTATGTTTGAGAAATATAATACATTGTGATACATGGTAAATAATACTCATTTAAGAGGACCTATTGCTATGATCCATGCATTTTGTTTCTTACTATAGTAATAGAAATACGGATCAAGTGGGAGAATATTGGTTTTTTTCTCATTAATCGTATCGGTTAGATATGGTTAAGATGGTCCTATATTCTATATCGAGGGATTACGTGGATTCAAAATTTAAATCCATGATTAAGATAGACATCTCTCAACCATATTCCATTTGAAGTATCATCTGTGATGGACAGATAAGGCATAAAGAAAATAAAATAGGGAGGTTCTTGTGTTTTTGTCTCTTCTGAAGTTTTACACCATCGCTGAGAGAGATTGAAAGGTATGGAAAGCCTTACCCTGATCTGAAGAAAATAACCCATTTACGTAGATCGATGGCTGGAGGTATTTATGTATTTTATTTACATTTTCATTATCATGATACATATATTGGTCCCTTATTTTTTGCATATTTAATTTGCATGTTATTTAGTTTGACAAACATGCAAAGGGATCAATATAATTTTGCCTTTTAAAGACTTCTTAAACTTGCTATTTTATATTCATATTTATACATGCTCGAGTTTGTAAACCAGCCAATGGCTACATCAAATCATCTCGGGCAGGTTGTTAAATTTGGATATAGAACCATATTGTCTGATAATTTCAATCACCTCACATGTTTGGTTTTCAAAAAATATAAAAAAAAGGGAACTAATAGAATTAATAACTTCCCTTCGACATTCACACTTTGTGAAATCCATTGCACGACGTCTCTTGAAAAAAAAAAAAGTTAAGAGATTATTATCGACCAATGAATCTTTTACCATATCTCTAATGTATTCTCCCCTCCTCTTTTAGGAGGCATTTCTTTTACTAGATTTTCAAGAATCCCTACATTCCTTTAATGTATTGTCTGATCATGAAAATATAAAATAAAATTTTACATTTATAAAAACAGATGAATAAACGGGCAATAATTATAATATAAAAAAGCTTAGATCCGGATGATGCTGCAGGATGTCCTGGTGTTCCTAATCTTAATTTTTTTTTTTTAATCTTCAACTACCAATAAGAATATAATTTTCCATAGTTTATTATCATAATTCTTTAGTTATCATAACAAAAATATTTTGAACTTGCATTTTGAGACCGTTGAGTCAATCAAGGTTTTTTTTTTTATTTGAGTTACGGCGACACTGTACGTTCATATCATATTTTGCCGTAAGCAAAATTTTCAAGTATTTTATTTTATTTTGTTTAATTTTCATGCTTTGGTCCCGTTTGAAAATTCCAGCTAATAGGAATTAAAGACTAAGCTATAGTATAGTCTAGGACTACCATCAGCTGTCAATTTACCATTTTTTTTATATCAACTTTACAACAGTGAGATATATATGATTTGATTAATACAATCATGGAAAGACTTAAATTAAAAAAGCAACCTAATAAAAGGCCAGGTATTGAAGTCTCTCTTAGTAAAATGGAAAGAATTGTGCTGCTAATAATAAATTTTCATCAACAAATATCTCAAAAAATGTAAGCTTGCATTGTTTTCTTAGCTTGGATATAAAGAATTTAGATTCAGTGAATCTCTTGCAAATTTAGTGAAAGCAAAGATGTGCATTCTTTAGCTTGCATGCCCATCCTCTTTAGTTCTACCTCTCATCTCTTCTTCACAAGCATAAGGATATGGTTCTCTCTCTCTCTCTCTCTCTCATAATTTTGTGCATAAAAAATAGATATATCAATATAGTATATAATGTTCATTGGTTCATTCTATATGTGTAGATGAAAAGGTGGAGGTTTGTTACATACAGTTATACCATGCTATGTTACATACAGTTCTGCCAATCGATGAGAACTAATGGTGGAGGTTTCTGTAGCTATTCCAGAAAAATCTAATTTAATTGTTGTTGCCCTTTGAGTATTTATTGACTCATACTATCTGAATCCTTAGCCATATTCAAGAAATAATGTCAAAGTTTATGAAGAAATTAAGCCCCATGTTTAATTTTCATAGACTCCAATAGCTTTCTTTTATTTTATATTATTAAGACTATATAAAATTACCTTACAAATCAAGCTTTAGGTTTAAATTCTTTCTAACCATTTCAAATTTTATTCATAATCACAACATCCCTCCTATTTTTATTTGAAATAATTTTACCCTCATGGTTTTGAGAAGGTAATTAATTTTTCATACTAAATCTAAAAGAAAGTTATTATATGACTAGAAAATGCTATTGTTAGCGCCAATAATTGTATCTTTTTTGGTTTCTTTCTTATAAATTGATATTTTGTTTTTTTAGCATCTTTCTTAGACCCAAAAATTAGGATTAACAGCTAGTTCAAAAATATTCTATAATAATTAGAAATATCACATTTTTTTATGGTCACAACAAATTAACACATATAGGAGATACAAAGAAAAAAGACATTCCATTTAAAAAGTTAACTCAAGTATGGTTTTTACCTATTTTAAAACCTATGAAGAACTAAGAGGGATGTATATACTTGTGAAAAAACTTGAGGGTAAAAACGATTTGGATCCTTGGCTGGACATTAAGTATATCTTAAGCTTACAAGAATGTCATTCAAGTAGGCAATGGTGCAATTAAGACGTGCAACGTGGACCTCATCAAGCCCTCTAAACTATTTTTCTTGCAATGTCTTCACATTATTCGCTCTCTAGATTTCTGATCTCCTTGGCATAATAGTTTCATATCTTTGGTTAATAGTTGATGGCTTGCCCCTTTTTTTCAAAAAAGAATATTTTTATTTTATATTGATGTGGTATATAAAACTACATCAAAAAGAATATAAAACCTATATTTTACATCAAAACGAATATTAATTTTTCTCACCATTTCGGTGTAATGCGTGCTTGCGTCCTTGGTATTGATTTCCAAGTGATGATGCAGGATGTCCTAGTGTTCTTAATTTTTTTTATCTCAAACTATCAATAAATATTGTGTTTATAAAAATTGATTTATAAAAAAATTATAGTATATAAAAGCTTAGATCTTAGAAAAATGAATATTAATATTTTACCTTGTTGGCTTTTGGCACTAATCATCATCTCCAATCTTTCAATTACTTTTTGAGTGGGAATGATGGGAAGGAATATGAGCCTTAAGTTATTTTCTATGATGCCCCTTTGGAACATACATATCCTCAACCATAAGGCTCAGAGTCCGATCCCATCCATCCCACCCAAAAAAATTCTTCAGGAGATTTGCGTGCGTGCGCACACCCATGTTAAGAGGTTAAGAGGGGTAGAGAGAGAGAAGATTGGGTGCAAGATAAACGATAAAGAGAGGATTTATAAGCACGGGTGATGTTGAGAAATTATTGTGACATAATTACTCCAACTTATTGATTTTGATGATTCCAAAAGACATTGCTTTACTTTCTAAAAGGCTATGAAAATGTTAAGTTAACCAATGAAATATTCAATTTCAAATTGGAAACTATGAACTATTAAAAATATAATGAGTTTCTTGAATCAATTGAATATATGTTTCAGTGAGCTATACTTATGAATTCAAAAATGATTTTATATATCAATCTTTTAAAGATCAATGACTTAATGAAATGCTTTGAAATTGAGCTTTACTGTTAAAACAACATTATCTAAGTCATATTTATATTTCAAAGTTGGTTGGGATGATTTTCAAAGCAAATCAGAATGTTTTCTGATTTTTGTATCAGTCCCGAGCCGACTCGAGAGTTTCCGAGTCGACTCCTGAACTTTCTCGAGCCGACTCGTGACTGTGCGAGCCGACTCGACTCAGACGGCAGAAAGACTCATTTTTGAGTGCTTCTCGAGTCGACTCCCAGCTTTTCGCGAGTCGACTCCTGAAAGTCAAGAGTCGACTCCCAGATTTTCACGAGTCGACCCCTGAAAACTCATTTTTTGGTGCGTTCTGGATTCGATTGCTCGAGCCGACTCGCACAGTCCCGAGCCGACTCCCCGAAATCTGGGCGGAAATTTTTTTAATGACACATCAGCTCCAACGGATATATTTTTGAATAACGGCTATTTTTCTTTGTTTCTAACGGCTATATTGTTTCAGAATCTATAAATAGAGGAGCCATTCAACAAAGAAAGAAGAGAGAAGATATATATTGAGAATCATTCAGTAAGAAATTCAAAAGAGGGAAAAACAGAGTGTTATTAGAAAAATCGTTTGATTTAAGAAGAAAGATTCAAAAGGAGTGAAATCCAAGAGTGAGATTCGTGCACTCCAGAGCTACCTTCTACAAAAGATTCAAGAGGAGATCCCAACTTTCAAGAGCAAATCAAAGATCTTCCACATTCAAAGAAAAGGGAGAAAAAGCTTCAACCCAACTCCAAAGCTCAAATCTGTGGAGAATCGGTGCTGAGGCCTGATTCAACATCAAGAGGAGTTGAAGGAAGGAATCCAAAGAAGCCAAGCCAGCTCTCAAGCTTAAATATTCAGGCTTTTCTAAACTCAATTTTTATTTTGAAATATCTGCTCAAAAAGGAGCTGCTTGTAATTAAACTCATTTTATTTGTTTGTATCTAGTTTAATCTGAGGGATTAAACTAGAGGAGGTTGTTAAACCTCGGTACAAGCTAGGTATAGCTTGTGTTTGGGTTTGGTGCCGGTGAGCCCGTGTAAAATCGGCTGGGTTCGTTGTGATCCCGGAAAAACAACAAGTTTGAGTTGTGAACTTGGAAAACAACTCGGCTGTAATCTAGAGAGATTATAGTGTGGACCCAAGTGAGTCTTGGGAGTGGACGTAGGTGTTGGTTGCACCGAACCACTATAAAAATATCTTGTGTTTGCCGTGCCTAATTGTCTCTTCTCTATCTCTCATATACTTGTGTTTGTGCTTTGCTTATTAGTTAATCCTTTCACTTGCACATCTCATTTTAAATTGCTTAAAAGTCTTAAATTTTTTAAGAACCCAATTCACCCCCCCCCTCTTGGGTTGCCATCTGGGCCAACAATTGGTATCAGAGCATAGTGCTCATTTAGAGTTTGATCTCACGATCAAGAGCTAAAGGTCATTATGGCAACACAAAGTGGTTCTAGTTTTGCTGAAGGTCATTCTACGAATAGACCTCCACTTTTTAATGGCTCAAACTATTCTTATTGGAAAGCTAGAATGAGGATATTCATTCAAGCTTCTGATTATGAGCTTTGGGGTGTTATATTAAATGGACCTAGTACACCCACACACCTTATTGATGGCACTATTGTTCCAAAGCCCGAAAGGGATTGGAATGATAATGATAGGAGAATGGCTCAACTTAATGCCAAAGCCATTAATATCTTATATTGTTCCTTAGATTCAAATGAATTCAACCGCATCTCTACTTGTAATTCCGCTAAAGAAATATGGGATAGGTTGGAAGTTACACATGAAGGAACAAACCAAGTAAAAGAATCAAAGATAAATATTTGGTTCATAAATATGAATTGTTCACAATGGAACAAACTGAAACCATCACATGCATGTTCACTAGATTCACCGATATTGTGAATGGTTTGAAAAGTTTAGGAAAAGTTTATACTAATGCTGATCTTGTTCGCAAATACTCAGGTCATTGCCAAGATCGTGGGAAGCAAAAGTCACAGCAATCCAAGAAGCCAAAGACCTCAATGCACTACCCTTAGAGGAGCTTCTAGGATCTCTCATGACCCACGAATTGACAATGAGGCAGCATATTGAGGAGGAAACTAAAAAGAAGAAAACCATTGCTCTAAAGGCTGCAAAAGATGTGGAAGAGAGCAGCAGTGATGATAGTGATGAAGATAATGATGAAACTGCTCTCTTGGCCAAGAAGTTCAGAAGATTTTTGAGGAAAAAGAAACCCTTCCAAAAACGAAAATTTGGAAATAAAATGGAAGGAGAAAAGGAAAAGGAAAAGAAAGAAAAGGACAAGGACAAAGAGAAAGACCCCTTGATCTGTTATGAGTGTAAGAAACCGGGGCATTATCGATATGATTGTCCACAATTGAAAAAGACCTTCAAGAAAAAGAAGAAGCATATGGCAACATGGTCTGATGAATCTTCTTCCGAAGAAGAAGAACAAAAGGAGTTGCCAATATTTGCTTCATGGCCAACGACGACGACAATGACGAGGTAAGTTCCGAAACCTCCGACAATGAATTTACATTTGATGAAATGTTTGAAGCTTTTAATGAACTATGATAGATTTTAAATTTTGAAAAAGAAATTTAAATCTTGAAAAATGATAACTTAGTTTAGCTAAAGAAAAATGAATTAGATTAAAGAAGAAACTTAAAAGAAAAATCTTAATCAAAAGATTTAAAAATCTGAAATAAAAATTAATTAAAGAAAAAGAACAATCTAAAGAAATGATTGTCTTAAAGAAAGATGTTAAAAAATATAAGGACATTGTTGAGAAATTTACTTTAAGCTCAACTAAATTAAACATGATTCTAGATAGTCAAAAGGCTGTTTTTGACAAAGCTGGGCTAGGATATAACACACTAAGAAAACAGAAATCACTAAAGAATATTTTTGTAAAAGCCAACCAAGGTAATATAACTTGTTTTAAATGTAATGAAAAAGGTCACAAATCCTTTGAATGCAAAACATTAAACAACAACAAGTTAAATATTAAAGCTAAGAAAATATGGGTTCCGAAAGGAACAATTTTTGTGTCTACTAACCATGAAGGACCCAAGAAAGCTTGGGTACCTAAACATAAAGTTTGATGATATTGCAGGAATGTCTTGTGGCCAAAAGATCAAACAAGAAGTGGTATCTTGATAGCGGCTGCTCAAGACATATGACGGGTGACAAAGAGGAATTCATCACCCTAGAAGAAAATGTTGGTGGAGTTGTGACATTTGGCGATAACGGTAAAGGTCAAATTTTGGGCCTTGGTAAAGTTCGCATAACTCCATCTATAGTAATTGAAATGTACTTTATGTTAATGGTTTGAAGCATAATCTAATTAGCATAAGTCAATTATGTGATAAAAACTTTAATGTTTCTTTTAAATCTTCTTTATGCACTGTAACTAATTCTATTGATGATAGCATTGTTTTTACTGGTTATAGATTTGGCAATATATACTTAGTTGACACAGACAAAACTTCTAAGAGTAGTCATTGCCTAATTACTGATAATGCTAACATTAATGATATTAGTTGGTTGTGGCATCGTAGATTAGGTCATGCAAGCACACACCTTATTTCAAAACTAATTAAAATGGATTTAGTCAAAGGTTTACCTAAATTAGATTTTGAAAATAATAAAATCTGTGATGCATGTCAATTTGGAAAACAAACTAGAAGTTCATTTAAATCTAAAAACTTTGTTTCAACTTCTAGGGGACTAGAGCTACTTCACATGGACCTATTTGGACCAACTAGAACTACAAGTCTAGGAGGAAAGAAATATGGTCTAGTGATTGTAGATGATTACTCTAGATATACTTGGGTAATGTTTTTAGCTCACAAAGATGAGACTTTCTCGATGTTCCTGAAATTTTTCAAGAAAGTCACAAATGAGAAAAACACTACTATAGTATCTCTAAGAAGTGATCATGGAACAGAATTTGAAAACCACTTATTTGAAAATTTCTGCACTGAAAATGGAATTAATCATAATTTTTCAGCCCCTAGGACTCCACAACAAAACGGTGTAGTTGAAAGAAAGAACAGAACTTTAGAAGACATGGCCCGTACCATGCTATGTGAAAGCAACTTACCAAAGTATTTTTGGGCGGAAGCAATTAACACAGCATGTTACATCTTAAACAGAGCTTTAATAAGACCAATATTAAAGAAAACACCTTATGAATTATGGAATGAAAGAAAACCAATATAAAATACTTTCATGCATTTGGATGTAAATGCTTCATTCATAATAATGGTAAAAACAACTTAGGAAAATTTGATGCTAAATCAGATGAAGGAATTTTTCTAGGTTATTCAACAACTAGTAAGGCATATAGAATCTTTAACAAGAAAACCTTAGTAGTTGAAGAATCCATTCATGTAGTTTTTGATGAATCTTTAGCAACTGGATCTGAAAAGATTAATGATGAGGAAGATACAAACATAATTGAAAAAGATCTTGAAAAACTTAATATTGAAGTATCTTCTGATCATGAACAACAGGCTAAAGATAATGATTCACATAAGGATGATGATGTTAATAATGATCATAATGATGTAGATCTTCCAAGAGACTGGAGATATGCTTATAGTCATCCTAAGGAATTGATTATAGGTGATCCATCTCAAGGAATAAGGACTAGATCATACATGAGAAATATTAGTAATCATCTTGCATTTGTATCACAAATAGAACCTAAAACTATAGAAGAAGCTGAAAAAGATAATAATTGGATGTTAGCTATGCAAGAAGAACTTAATCAATTCACTAGAAATAATGTTTGGACTTTAGTGGAAAGACCTAAAAACCATTCAATCATAGGAACTAAATGGGTTTTTAGAAATAAAGATGAAAATGGCATAGTAATTAGAAACAAAGCTAGATTGGTTGCTAAAGGATATAGTCAAGAAGAAGGTATTGATTTTGATGAAACCTTTGCACCTGTAGCTAGACTAGAAGCCATTAGACTTTTACTTGCATTTGCATGTCATATGAACATTAACCTATTTCAAATGGATGTAAAAAGCGCATTTTTAAATGGACTTATTAATGAAGAAGTCTATGTAGAACAACCACCAGGTTTTGAAGATCACGAGTTTTCAAATCACGTTTTTAAATTGCACAAAGCTTTATATGGTTTGAAACAAGCACCTAGAGCTTGGTATGATAGGTTAAGTAAATTTCTAATAGAAAATGATTTTACAAGAGGAAATGTTGATAAAACCTTGTTTTTAAAAAGAAAAAGTAAAGATTTACTAGTAGTACAAATATACGTAGATGACATTATTTTTGGTGCTACTAACGAATCTCTCTGTCAAGAATTTGCAAAGTTAATGCAGGGAGAATTCGAGATGAGCATGATGGGAGAACTCAACTTCTTCCTTGGACTCCAGATCAAACAATGCAAGGAGGGAATTTTTATCAACCAAACCAAGTACACAAGAGAACTACTCAAAAAGTTTGGTATGGAAACAATGAAACCCCTTGGAACACCAATGAGTCCTTCATGCAAGCTAGACAAAGACGAAGAAGGTAAGAAGGTTGATCAAAGTATTATCGAGGTATTATCGGATCCCTTCTCTATTTAACAGCAAGTAGACCTGATATAATGTTTGCAGTATGTTTGTGTGCTAGATTTCAAGCTGAACCTAAAGAATCACACTTAATAGCTGTTAAAGAATATTAAGATATCTAAATGGAAAAAATGTAGGTTTATGGTATTCTAGAGACTCCACATTAAACCTAATTGCATATTCAGATTCTGATTATGCCGGATGTAAAATTGATAGAAAAAGCACAAGTGGTGCATGCCATTTCTTAGGCAGTAACTTAATCACATGGTTTAGCAAAAAGCAAAATTCAGTTGCATTATCAACTACTGAAGCTGAATATGTAGCAGCTGGAAGTTGCTGTGCGCAAATCCTATGGATTAAGCGACAACTTGAGGACTATGGTATCAAACCTAATAAGACACCCATAAAATGTGATAATACTAGTGCAATCAATTTAACAAAAATCCAATTCAACACTCAAGAACAAAACACATAGAAATTAGATATCATTTTATAAGAGAACATGTAGCTAATGATGAAATTTGTTTAGATTATGTAAACACTGAAGAACAATTAGCTGACATCTTAACAAAACCCCTAAGTGAAGAAAGGTTTGAATATCTTAGAGGAGAATTAGGAATTTGTAATCCTTTTGAATAAATTTTGAAATCTTAAGGAAATATATCTAGAATTCTTTAAATCCTCAAATCTTAAGGAATCTCATCTAGAACTCTTATCCTCATATCCAATGATTATTTATCAATTTTTATGATCATTTTCCGGACATATTTCAGAAATTTCATTTTTTCTGAAATGGTCTCGGAGCCGACTCGGTGTGTACCGGAGTCGACTCGAGTTTCTTTGAAACTGAGTCGACCCCTGGTATGAGCGAGTCGACTCGAGTCGAGACTTTCTTGTCTGTGATTTGAGGCGCGAGCCGACTCGAGGAAATGCGCGAGTCGACTCGACGTTTCTATTCGTCCCCGAATCAAAAATCGCTCTCCACACTCTCTCCAAACCCTCCAAAACTCCAATCCCTTTTATCACCTCCAATCATCAAATGGCCCTAAAACTGAGGAGCAGTCGGGTGGATGAAGAGGAAAAGAACGGTGCGTCCGACGCGTCCTTCGGCTCGGACTCCACCGACTGCTTCTCCTCCAGCTGCTCTGCTCCACGTCCTCCCAGGTAGACCTCTAGCAGTAGAGTCATACCACTGGAAGGAAGTGGATTTTGAGTTGTTTGAGAATGAGGGATTTCTTGGAAGACAGTTATAGAGATGGGATGGGAGAAAGTTTGCTCTTTGAATGCCCACTTATCCCTGCTTGGTGAAAGAATTTTACAAGAATTTGTCTAGAGGAGACATGGGTTATTAAGCAAGTGAGAGGAGTAAGAATTTCTGTAACTCCCATCTTTCTAGACTTATTGAATTACCTTGTCTGGACCTCAACATTTGCTTCTGATGATAGGCCCCTGCTCTCCAGATTATTGAACAGGGATTTGAGGGATTTGAAGAATTCTTGCAATCAGCTGCCATTGGAGTTAGATTGCTTCACAATATTGCAGTAGGATTCTATTTCCCAAAACAGGGGTTTGATTATGTTTCAGAAAGGGATATTTTTGTCATGGATGCCATTGTATCTGGCAAGCCAATCAATCTGCCTAGCATGATTTTTGGTATATGCAGATTGTGGAGGGAAAAGGAAATCCAGTCTTCCCTATGGCATGATTCTTACTTTATTTTTCGAAGCCAAGGGATTGTGATTTGATAATGAGCCAAGAAAAATTAAGACACACTGATTATTATACTCTGGCCACTATTCATAGATGGGATTTATCAAAAAGGAATGGAAGTGGGAAAGAAAGGAGTGACAGAGGATAGAGCTAGACTGAGGCTCAGGACCTTCTGTTAGACATACCTCCGAGCCCCTTTTTCTACCTCTGCTCCAGCCCCTGTTCCATTGTTCAGACTTCATCTTCTGCTAGCTTTCAGATCAACTCTTGCAACTCAAAGCCTTACTTGAGATCAATCTGACAAGATTAAAACTGAATTTGAGAAAAGTTTATGCAACTGAAGAGACACTTTATTCTCTTGATGATCGTATTTCAAAGATTGAATCCACTATCTCTTCAATCCTTAAGTAGTGATCTTAAGAATATTTTTGAAGAACTTAAGGATATTGTGGAGATTGAGACTTATTCCAAAGCAACGCAGAGCTTCAAGATAAAATCAAAGTGCTGCAATTTGTTGATGAAAAACTCAAGGACTATGTAAAAATTCAATCTGAAGGAATGAAAAAATTGTTGATCATCTAACTAGAATTGTAAGAACTCATTTTTGAGTTACTAGATTCTTGTACTGAAGTTTTTATGCTTTCTTTATGAAATCAATGTATGAACATTTTGATGTACTAGACTTTTGAATGAAATGAATTCTCTATTTCCTTATGTCAATGAAATTTGAATGAATGTTTATCAATCTTTTTGTTGATTACAAAAAAGGGGGAGAATTTTATAGTTTTATGATTGTCTATGATTGTGATAAACAATGGGTTAATTAATTAAGTTTCATAGGGGGAGCTACCTCATTGAGGGGGAGCCTAAACTTAACTATGAAAACAAAATTAATTCACTAATCAATGAACAAACTCAATGTTTTTGTCATCATCAAAAAGGGGGAGATTGTTGAGAAATTATTGAAACATAATTGCCCCAACTTATTGATTTTGATGATTTCCAAAAGACATTGCTTTACTTTCTAAAAGGCTATGAAAATGTTAAGTTAACCAATGAAATATTCAATTTCAAATTGGAAACTATGAACTATTAAAAATATAATGAGTTTCTTGAATCAATTGAATATATGTTTCAGTGAGCTATACTTATGAATTCAAAAATGATTTTATATCAATCTTTTAAAGATCAATGACTTAATGAGAATGCTTTGAAATTGAGCTTTACTGTTAAAACAACATTATCTAAGTCATATTTATATTTCAAAGTTGGTTGGGATGATTTTCAAAGCAAATCAGAATGTTTTCTGATTTTTGTATCAGTCCCGAGCCGACTCGAGAGTTTCCGAGTCGACTCCTGAACTTTCTCGAGCCGACTCGTGACTGTGCGAGCCGACTCGACTCAGACGGCAGAAAGACTCATTTTTGAGTGCTTCTCGAGTCGACTCCCAGCTTTTCGCGAGTCGACTCCTGAAAGTCAAGAGTCGACTCCCAGATTTTCACGAGTCGACCCCTGAAAATTCATTTTTTGGTGCGTTCTGGATTCGATTGCTCGAGCCGACTCGCACAGTCCCGAGCCGACTCCCCGAAATCTGGGCGGAAATTTTTTTAATGACACATCAGCTAACGGATATATTTTTGAATAACGGCTATTTTTCTTTGTTTCTAACGGCTATATTGTTTCAGAATCTATAAATAGAGGAGCCATTCAACAAAGAAAGAAGAGAGAAGATATATATTGAGAATCATTCAGTAAGAAATTCAAAAGAGGGAAAAACAGAGTGTTATTAGAAAAATCGTTTGATTTAAGAAGAAAGATTCAAAAGGAGTGAAATCCAAGAGTGAGATTCGTGCACTCCAGAGCTACCTTCTACAAAAGATTCAAGAGGAGATCCCAACTTTCAAGAGCAAATCAAAGATCTTCCACATTCAAAGAAAAGGGAGAAAAAGCTTCAACCCAACTCCAAAGCTCAAATCTGTGGAGAATCGGTGCCGAGGCCTGATTCAACATCAAGAGGAGTTGAAGGAAGGAATCCAAAGAAGCCAAGCCAGCTCTCAAGCTTAAATATTCAGGCTTTTCTAAACTCAATTTTTATTTTGAAATATCTGCTCAAAAAGGAGCTGCTTGTAATTAAACTCATTTTATTTGTTTGTATCTAGTTTAATCTGAGGGATTAAACTAGAGGAGGTTGTTAAACCTCGGTACAAGCTAGGTATAGCTTGTGTTTGGGTTTGGTGCCGGTGAGCCCGTGTAAAATCGGCTGGGTTCGTTGTGATCCCGGAAAAACAACAAGTTTGAGTTGTGAACTTGGAAAACAACTCGGCTGTAATCTAGAGAGATTATAGTGTGGACCCAAGTGAGTCTTGGGAGTGGACGTAGGTGTTGGTTGCACCGAACCACTATAAAAATATCTTGTGTTTGCCGTGCCTAATTGTCTCTTCTCTATCTCTCATATACTTGTGTTTGTGCTTTGCTTATTAGTTAATCCTTTCACTTGCACATCTCATTTTAAATTGCTTAAAAGTCTTAAATTTTTTAAGAACCCAATTCACCCCCCCCCTCTTGGGTTGCCATCTGGGCCATCAGGTGATATTGGGATGCTAATGAAGATGCATGCACATGAATCTTCTAGACGATACACTAAAGGAATATCAAGATTTTTGAAAATCTAGTGAATCATGTGCCTTCTAAAAGAGAACGGAGAGAATCCATTAGAGATATGGTAGAAGATTCACTAATAAATGATAATCTTGTAGGATATTGTGTAATAGATTTCACTAAATTTGGTGATAATCTTGAAGGGAAGCCCTTAATTCTCTTAGTTTTTTTTTTTCTTTGAAAACCAAATATGTGAGGTGATTGAAATTGTCGGATCAAATGAGTCTAAATCTAAATTTCACAACTTGGGCCTCCATGGCCATCTGAACATGAGGCTCCTTTCAGCTCAATTATACTTTGTCTGTCAAGCATGGTAGCTTAAAATGTTTTGATGTCTACCCTAGAGCCATTGATTAGTTAATACATGGAGTATGTATAAATATAATTATAAACTAGCAAGTTTGAATTTTTTTTTCCTTATTAGAATAAGAAAATCAAGCAATATATCGACACTATCAAATAATTTATGGGGACTACCTAATAGCTATGGTCCATAGATATCAAACTAAGGAAAATGCAATGGCATCTATAGTTGTACAAAAAAAAGGCTTTAAATAAATAAATAAATAAATAAAATGTTGTAATAATCAGAATCAAAATATCTTGCCTAAAAAATCATAAAAATTAAATTTAAGAGAAAAATATAAGGGCAAATCTAATAATAATCTTATATGTTAGATCAATTGAAGAAAAGGCAAATAAAACAATTTCCTAATCAAAACAAAAAAGTAGCTCCAAAAATAGTTACAAGAACATTTTTTGATACCAAGCTTGCAACATATGGCATGAACTATGACAACATGAATAAAAATTTTAAATCAAAGATGACCTACAATTGGAATAAAGCCAATATTGAAACAAAGCAATTGAAAATAAAGAAACAAAGAAAATATTAATCTTAAATAAAACGAAGGAAATAACCAAGCCGATGAACAAAGCGACTGCAACATCATAATCAATAAACCCTAAACCATTCACCATATAGAAGTTCTACCGAATCCAGGATGATTGAATAGGAAAGAAAAATGAGAAAAGAAGAATTGATACCTAAAAGAGCGGTCAATAGGGCCCAATCCCTAGCACATTAAGGAAAAAAAGAGGCTCAGAATTAGGGTTATTTTTATTCTCACCAGGATCAAGCCAGCTCGCTACCCCACAATAGCTCTCTTGAGCTGTGTCTTTTCTTCTCCAATTCCCTTAGCCTGGCTGATCCTACCAAATTTGATAAAATTTATTGCAGATAAGTTCTAATTTTTTCATCGTAAAAAACCCTAAATAGGCTTCGAGATATTTGAGGGGATATTCGAGGCATTTTTTTAAAAGGTAAGGGCGAAATTGAGGACCTCTGCAAAGGATAGTCGGGGTATTTTTCAAAATATAAAGGACAACTAGTAAGATAGAAAAAAAGCAAAAAATTGCCCTACTATTGAATATTTGCATATGTTGATAATGCTTAATTAATATAACAGAAAGATGTGAGCTAGTATATATTTATAAATTTAATAAATAAGTCTAACAAACTAAAAAAAATAAGGACTAAGCTTGTCATTGTAGTCCTTAGTATAAATTGAGACACTCCAAATAAAAGTATTTTTAGTATGCTAAATGAATATTCAAAACAATTGATTTGATAGGGCCAGTTATTCAAACTTCTTGCACCCACATCAAATATTTAATTCACCGATATATAGTCTCTTACCAATATTATGAAACTATTTTCTGGATGTGTACATGCATATATTTTTACCAACTATGAAATAAATGATGTCGAAAATGTCGATTAGACTTTGATCCATTAATTAATAGAAGCTTGGTTAGGCCTTTTGTAAGAAGACCATCAGGTTCTTTAACATGTGTCCACCTATTCATGCTCTACCCTTTATTTTAGATGTGTCTTTGTGCATGATCATGACTAGGCTTTTGCATGCCTGAATGATGTAACACAAGAGTTGGCCAATGCCTCTCTCTTCATTATTTTCTCTAAGAGGATAAAGAGAATAACATATTGTCTAACAAATGTTTTTCTTATCTTCTAAATCTGTTGCGGATAAAATCCTTTGAAGTCCTCAAGTTGTCCTTCATTATGTATAAAAATAGACTATATGTACATAAGATCGCACCAAATCCTAAGATCAAATGAGCTCATGAAGGCACCTGGACTTCCAACTTATCAAGACATGCTAAATACTTTCAAAAAATGACATTTGCTTGGCCCTTTCAATTTTTTTTACATAGCAATGAAAAATTGATAAATCAATCAAATTATAAAAACTACATATTCATGAGTGAGTACAAATCATTCTTAATGGTATGTTATTTAAAAAATTGATTAAAACTTACTAAGTGGCCAATTGATGTGTTAAATCCATTTACTTCAATTGAAGGTCAAGAAATCATTTATTAAGACATCATTTTTCAAATTTGATAAAACCTTAATAATACATGGTATGAGCTAAGCTACCCTCTTAATGATGACGCATAATGGGAACAAAAAGTAGCATGATGTGACCTAATGATTGCTAAACATATATTTTCAAAGATGAAAGTCTTAATCAAGAGAAACTTTTACTAAAGCCACTGATCAATATGGGGAATTCCTATCAAACATATTGATCAATTTAAATAGAAGTTTATAATTCTATTTTGGATGGAATCTATAATCCTATTTAGGAAGGACTCCAAAAGGTATCATCCTATCTTGGCATTCAAGCTTATTTTAACTATATATCAGTAAATGAACCAATCTAAAAACACTTTTCTAAAATGTCTATAAAAGCAGCTTGAGACCTATGATAAATTTGATCCAAGTCTAAGCTTAAAAGCCCTAAAGCACCTACTAAAAGATCTCTAAGCCTTTTTTTTTACTTTTTAGGTTAACTTGAGCGTCAAAGGTCCCTTAAAAAAATCTCTAGACTTCTTCCACTCTTCTTCTCTTTCTTGTAAGAGCATATATGCAAACTAACTAAAAAGTACCCTATTGGCTAAGTTGTAACCTTCGTTAGCATACAGCAACTAGTTCGAATGTTAACAAAAAAGCATGCATGTTTTTCATAATTACTTACATATGAAATAGTTTCTTAGAAAATATAGTATACTTTCTAATGTTGGCATGCAGCAACCAGTTTCGAATGTTAACAAATAAGCATGCATTTTATTTCATAATTACATCCATATGAAATAGTTTCTTAGAAAGTATAATATACTTCGTCCTGTTGGTCCATGATTTATATATCTTTTTTTTAACTACTCTTTTTTATAATTAAAACCTAATTTCTAACTTACAAGGACAAGGAAATTCATTTTTGCTTATCATCTAATCTACTAGATATATGCCAATTATATAAAATATATTTGATAGCAAAAAAGCATTATTTATAACGAAAATGCATTTTGATGCCCAACAAAAACAACATCTAGAGAGTAATTTTGTCATATCCTGCCACTTAGTTTTTATGAACTCTAGGTTCAAATATTGTTGAGTACAACATTCACTATTTGTCGAGTGCAACATTCACTATTTGTCAATAGATTTAATAGATTTAATACAATTGATATATATACATTGCAAGTTTTGCTATTAAGATAAATATTTTTTAAATTTAGTAGACACTATTTTACAAAGAGGTGATTATCAAGTTTCAATACTTCCAAAATCTATAAATTCCTAGAACAAATATAAGTTGTCACTCTATAGCATAATTAGCAAATATTCTGATTTGTGCAAGCTTAATAATGGCTTGTGTCACATGAGTAAGAATTGATTTCTAATTTATAAGAAATTCATCATGTAATTCTTTTAAAATTTGTAGTACCTATGATGATAATCCCACTAACATAGATATTCATTGTATTAGTGGAATATTGACAAGCTTAGTTTGTTTTGCCAACTATCATTTTTTTTATTTTGTTAGACCTATTCATTAAATTTACAAATATATACTTATAATACCATTTCAATCATCCTTCCATTGTATTAAAATACTATCGACATGTGTAAATATTCAATTGTAGGGCAAATTTTACCTTTTTTATCTTGCTAATTATTCTTTATTCTAAAAATATCATGCTTCTCCTATGCAAGCTGATCGTGGTCCTTAATTTTTTTCCTTATCTTTTGAGAAATATAAATATAATATCCCCTTACATATCTTGAAAGCCTATTTAGGGCATCAAAATAAGAAAATTTAGAACTTGTCTCATGTAAATCTTGCTAGTTTCGATAAAACCGGCCACGTTAGGGGGGTTGGAGAAGAGACGCAGCTCAAGAGAGTCATCATGGGTTAGTGAGGCCCAATCCTAGTGAGATTATAAAAATACTTAATTTGGCTTCTCATTTTATTGCACTAGGGAATGGGCCTTGCCAAATGCCAATAGGACTTCTCACAGATAGACCTTTAAGATTTGTGGTGAATGGTTTAGGGTTTGTTGTTTTGCTGTTACCATGGCTTTGTTCATTGACCTGGTTATTTCCTTCATTGCATTTAAGATTAATATTTTCTTTATTTTTTTTATTCAATTGCTCCATTTCAATATCAATGTTATTTTAATTTTTGATGTTCTTTACTTTGAAGATTTCCGTTCATGTTGTTGTGGGTATGTGCTGCAAGCTTGGTATCAAAATAATATTTTTGTAACCTATTTTTGGAGTTACTTTATTGTTTTTGGTTGAAAAATAATTATTTTGCTCACCTTTACTTTGGTTGATCTGAGAGTCAAGCTTATTACCATATTTGTCCCATATTTTTCTCTTACATTTAATTTTATAATTTTTTGAGCAAGAGATTTTGATTCTTATTCTTAACTTATTATGATTTTTTTCAAAGCTTTCTTGGGTGATATTGTATATCTTATTATATTTGCCACAATTTGATATAGATATTATAGCTATTTACAATCCCTGTACATTGTTTGTTAGGGTAGATATTGCTTGATTTTTGCATTAATTTTTTTTAAAAAAAAAACTTTTTGGACTTGCTATTTTACAAGCACATTTTTATATACTCCAATATAGTAATCAATCAATGACTCTAAAACATATCTCAAATTATTTTAGGCCACCATACTTGACCTACAAGGAAAAGACTTGTTGCATCGCCCTGCGATGCAGCAAGCACGCATTGGCCACGCAGATGTGTCAACGCACGTGCAGTGCGTGACAAGGCCCATTGGGCCACTGCACATGCGCTGGCACCTGTGAGAAGCCATCCACAGTCGGTGCATGCTTGCTGCACCGAAGGACTGTGCAACAAGACTTTTCCGACCTGCAATACATAATTGGGCCTAATGAAGCATCATGATAGCCCATGAAGGGCCCAATTTGTTGAATTTAGATATACCGACCCAATTAATCTGATAGGTTCAATCATCTCATATATTATGATTTTCGTGAAACAGAAAAAAAAAAAAAATAACTAATAGAATTAAGGACTTCATTTCAATTTTCCCACCCGTCTAGTGAAATTCGTTACATGATATCTTGAAAATATAATTAGATTATCCAGTCTTCTACCAAATCTCTCATGTATTCTCTCCCTTCCTCTTTCAGAAGCTATTTAATTCACTAAATCTTTGAAAATCTTTACAATCCTTTTATGCAACATCTAGAATTCATGTGCATGCACCTTTATTGGCCTTCCCTTCTTCTCTCTCTTCTCTACCCTTCTCTAATGCTCTGTTTGGATGAAGAGAAAGGTGGAAGGAAAGAAAACTGGAGAAAGAGAAAAGTGAGAGGAAAGAAGATTGGAGAGAAAATATTTTTTCTCCTTTTGTTTGGATGAGTGGAAGAAAAATAGATAGTAGAGAAAAGTTGATAATTTACAATGACAATAATGTCTTTATTCTAAATGATTAAAAAATATATCAATTATTTTTTTGGAAGGATCAATATTGGAATGAAAAAAAAAAGAGCACTTCTGAGTTTTCTCTCCAAATCTCTCGGTTTCAAAGAAAAACTTTTATGTCTCCACCACTTTTTTTCTCTTTTTTTCTTCTAGTTTTCTTTCCTTCCTACTTTTCTCTCGATCCAAATAAGATAAATTTTATTTTCTCTCATATTTTCTCTCTTAGTTCTAAAGATAAGGCCCAATGTAGTCGCTCCTAAATCCTAGCACCAGAACTGTTGTTGCATCAGGTAAGCTTTCCACTAGAGAAACCCAAATCAAAGGAATTTTTGTTGGAAAAAAGATCTAAACTCCTCACTTTTCAAATTGTTGGAGAAGGTCTGCCCTTCCTTCTTATCCGCCTGAGATAGGGTATATTGAAGTCACTAACAAGCAACATAAAAAACTCTAGGAACAAAATGTATTACAATTCAGACCATAAAGAATGCCTTGATAAGTCACAGGTGCTAGCATATACTATTAGTAAAATTTAAAGACGAGAATTATTGACAAGGAAAATACCATACATGCATTAAGTGGAGACATAAATAAAATCCACTTATAGATAATTTTTCTTTCTTTAGAAAGCAATAATACTGCCAAAGAGATCGCAAAAATCAATGGCATGAATATCCCAAATAGAATCTGATGACGTCCGATCGTCGAAGTTGAGCACTGGGAAAATTGGTTTGGTCACCGATAAAATCCTCGCCTAGCTGGACAACACAAGAAGTTCCGGGACCAGAGGGGTTCTCGGTAGGGACCCTCCGATGCCCAAGTCAGTGATCGAGTCACAGCTGAGAAAGAGCTACAGAGAGCTTTTCGGGCAGAGAAAGCTCTTGAGAAATAGAGCTTCCCTGGATAGTAGAGTGAGAGGGTGCTTATCCTTGCATACCTGAATCTTCAACGGGCTCACCCTTTTATAGGTGGTTGAGATTTGCATGGAGATTGACCACGTAGAATTCCGTGAGGGAGGGATGTCCGTGGGGCACGTGGGGGTTACGTGAATTTGGGCTGATTGGTGGGTCCTGTCCTATCAGAGAAGGAAGCTAGTGGTTGGTGGGCCAAGTCCCATCAGATGGCGGAGTCACCGGTAGGTGGGCTTGGTCCCATTGATAGCGTGGTCCTGCGATAGCGGGTCTCATTTTGTTAGGCTGTGTTGGTCAGAAAGTTGATGATTCTGGCAGACGTGGGGCCGACTTGGAGGTCGGGGCCGCCTCGCTGATTTGAAGACACCGGGGGGGGCCGACTTAAAGAGTTGGGGCCGCCTCGGCTAATTCGGAGACGCCGGGGCGGACGGGGCCGACTTGACGAGTCGGGGCCGCCTCGGCTGATTCGAAGATGCCGGGCGGACGGGGCCAACTTGAAGAGTCGGGGCCGCCTCGGCTGAGTCGGAGACGCCGGGGCCGACGGGACTGACTTGAAGAGTTGGGGACGCCTCGGTGATTCGAGATGCCGGGGCGGACGGGGCCGACTTGATGAGTCAGGGCCATCTCGGCTGATTCAGAGATGCAGGGCCAATAGGACCGACTTGACGAGTCGGGGCCGCCTCGGCTGATTCGAAGACGCCGGGGCGAACGAGGCCGACTTGACGAGTCGGGGATGCCTCGGCTGATTTGAAGACGCCGGGGCGAACGAGGCCGACTTGAAGAGGTCGGGGCCACCTCGGCTGATTCGAAATGCCGTGGAGGACGGGGCCGACTTGACGAGTCTAGGCCGCCTCGGCTGATTTGAAGACGCCGAGGTGGACGAGGCCGATTTGAAGAGTTGGGGCCGCCTGGCTGAGTCGGAGACGCCGGGCGGATGGGGCCGACTTGATGAGTCAGGCCGCCTCGGCTGATTCGGAGACGCGGGTGGACGGGGCCGACTTGATGAGTCGGGGCCACCTCGGCTGATTTGGAGATGGGGCCGATGGGATGTGCTTGTGCCATGTGGTAGATTTTGCCATGATTACCCTGTGGCTTTATTGGCTACATCATTAGCCACATCAGATGCCCCCCCCCGCTCCTGAGCGATGGGCCACGCGCCAGCCATCCTTTGGGCGAAAGGGGCGCAAGAATTCAAAAATTGATGACCCGTTACGGGCGCTTCAATGGTCCGATGAATCGACGTCTTCTGAGGCGATGTCGCTTCAAAAATCTTTCGTAATCATGCGGTAGGTAGGCGCTGACGTCGGCTCCGTCGTCTTAATGGGAGAAAAGTAGGCGTCATCATTGCCTCCCCGATTTCCAAGCAGCACTATTGGCCGGAGATCCCATTCCTCGGCGAAACCGAGGCAGCGTGCCTCGGGCATGGGCGAAATGATTGGCACCTAAGAGCCCGGCGCAATGGGTGAAGCCCACGCGGCGCATTCTCGGGCGATGCGATTTGAAATTGGGGTATAAAAGGTGCTCCGCGGGTTCAGGGGAGGGCTTTGCGTTGCAATTCTTCCTGCTTTCTTCCTCTTTAAGCTTCCCTGCAAACCGAGACCCCCAACCTTCGCCTTCTTCCAACTTTCAGGTTAGTCTCCATTTTTCATTCTTCACCCTTGACCCATGGACGTAGGGCCATTAGGGAGGGTAAGAGGCCAGTAGTAGAGTCGTCTCCTTCCCCGGTGAGGACCAAATCTCGATTGTTAGCCAAGTGCCCCGGTCGTTAGGTGGGGTCACGATCCGTGACCGGCCGGGGGCGAGCGACCAACCCCTGGTGAGAGCAGTTCCCATTTCTTCCTATCATCCAGCATCTCCTCCGGCGGTCAGCCTTGACCCGACGGGGCCGGAGGATTGCTTCCACCATGACCCCCAAAGAAGTAGAAGCCCTTAGGGTCATGTATAGGGTTCCTAATTTCATCCGTCAGGCTGGGACCTGAGAATAGAGTGACCTCCATCCTTCCGGGTCGGGTCGCTCTGTACGAAGAGTTCTTCCGGTGCGGGCTGCGGCTTCCTTTCCACTCCTTTTTCTTGAATCTTTTGAATAGGTATAGGTTAGTGCCGATGCAGTTGACTCCAAACTCAATTCGGATCTTCTGCGCCTTCGTCATCCTTTGCCATTTTCAGGGTTCTACAGCCAGCTTGTCCCTATTTCGGGCTTTTTACAAGCTCCGGCACTAGGGTGAGGGGGCCTGGTGGGTTTTTACCGCTAGGCCGGGTAGGGCCCTTCCTTTAGGTCTCCCATCAAAAATCAGAGGGTAAAAATCTCGATTTCTTTTTGCCCATGTGGAGGGAGTGAGGACCGACTGGGGGAACCGGATATCAGCTCCAAAGAGAACTCGGCTATGAGTGATAAGGACGGGGAACTCTTCCGCCACTTCTCGTCCTCCGAGATTCCCTCCTACAAGGATCTCCTATCTGAGGAGAACTTGTATGAGGCCGAGCTGGCCCCGGCAGTCGGTGAGCACAGAAACCCATTCCTCTCGCCCTCGGTTGGGCGCTGCTCTTTTTCCTTTTGTCATCCATCGCCTTATCCTTCTTCTTCTCTTTCTTCTTTTTTTTTTGGTACTGATGTACATTTCTTGTGCAGCAATGAAGATTCCTGTGGAGAGATTTGAGGCCCTCGTGCACCAAAAGAAGCGGCGGCCGGTAAGCAGGTGAGGCCAGCCAAGAGGGCGCGGAGAGGAGTCCGCGCCGAGCCAGCCGAGATCCCAAAGGTTCCTGCAACCCAAGCATCTGTGGAAGAGCCGACCAAGGATGTACCAGTTGAGGAGGCGGTCCCCAGCCCAGCCGGGGCCGAGACGGAAGAGGGGGAGATCCCTGCCACCACTCAGACCATTGTGGTGGTGTTAGATCCCGAGGAGGAAGTCCCTGCTGCCGCTGATTTAGCCGAGGAGGGGCAGGCCGTGGTTGTTAGAAGCCCTCCGGCTCCCACCAAGCCGGAGAGGGAGAAGACGCCCCCTACAGCTAGAGAGGGGGTGGTCACTGTCAGAAGCTCCAATGCCGAGGCGAGGAGGTCCCACGAGTATAGGGCCGAGCAGGGAGCTCGTCCGTCGATCTGCGCATCGCCTGGAATGGTGACCGGTTGATGAGGCGCTGGGGGGGCCAGCGCAGCTGGCGCCCAGGCTTCTCACCATGGAGGACGCGGCGCAAGCCGCCATCCTCCTGTCCCGGGCACGAATATCGGCAACCGACGAGGAAATGAGGCACAGTCCCATGCCGCCATCCTAGACATGGTGATGGTAAACATACTCCAGGTAATCTTCCGAACATAGTCTCTTTTTAACATACCTCAGTTGATCTGTGGCTGACAAATTTCTTTGATACAGCTTGCCAATGGGGCCTTTGCCCTTCGCACAGCGGCGACCCACATAGGAGAGGCGCTCGCACGCACTCTCGGCGGGCCACAAGTACAAGGAGCAGAGTCGGGCGCTGTCCGAGAGGCTTTCTCGGCAGCAGGAGGAGGCCAAGGCTCGGGAGGAGGATTTGAGCGGCCAGGTGAGGGAGGCAGAGAGCCGGGTTGGGGTCGAGAGCAACCGAGCCTCTGCGGCCGAGGCTAAGCTGGCGCTGACGTTGGCCAGGCTGGAGTCGGCCAGCAAGAGGATCGAGGAGCTGACCCGCCAGCTCCAGCTATCGGAGGGCCGCGCCGATACGGCCATGAACGAGGTCCGGGCCGCAATGGAAAGGGCTGCCAGCAAAGAGAGCGGCGGTCGATGCAAGACATGAGCGGGCCGGGGCGGTGGCCCATGCTCACGAGGCTAGCACCCGCGCTGAGGAGGCAGAAGGCAGGGCTGGGAGGCTGAGGCGCGTGCCAGGGAGGCCGAGGCCGGGGCCGAAACAAGAATCCGTGAGGCCAAGGCCAGGGCGGAGGCACAAGTCCGGGAGGCTGAGGCTAAAGTGACCAACGTCGTTGCCGATTTTAAAGTTTCGGTGAAGTTCGAACAGGAGGTCACCGAGGCCAGCTTTGATGCCTACATGAAGGGCTTTGAACTTTGCAAGGCAAAGGTGTCCACGGTCCTCAACGTTAGCAGCTCCGACCTTGAGAAGATCCAGCCTGGGGGTCTTGGTGAAGAATCAGCGGAGGAGGAAGAGGACGGAGAGGAGCCGGGGCTGGCGAGCCTTGAATTTTTGCTTTCTATGACTTTGTATTTTTCCCTTTCTTTTTGTAACTGACCACAGGTCAGATTTTGTAATCAGTTTAGAATTCTTAATGAGAAGAGGTTACTTTTGCAAATATCTTGTTTCTTCTCTGTATCTTGTTTCTTCTCTGTTTGTGAGTATTATGTATGTCGGGGACGCCGCGTCGAGTCTTAGGCATGAGGGTAGCCGAGTAGGTTTGTAGAAACTTGCGCAGCTAGATAGGCTCATAATTAGCCAGGGTAACATGGCACCGGCTACGGCCGTTTAGTAATGCCTTTGGAGCTCTCCCACTTAGAGAGTCCTCACTGAGGAGATCTACCCACAGCTAGAAAGATCCTTCCTTCAAATTGCCCTCCATGTCCCGTCTACTGCCTTGACAGTAACTTGAGCGAGTCACAAGAACCCGATTGCCAACTAAACTCTTGAATCATCTAGTCCCTGACCAGCAAGTAACTCAACCAACCGCTGGCTGTGAGGGAGAACCCAGATGACTCTGAATGGTTTTTAAGAGTATCCTAGGCATTTGCGGGTGAACTCAGCGAAACAGCTTGAACATGCATTGGGCTATAAGATTTGAGGAAGCATCTTTGGAGGTCGATTCTGAGGGCTATTCTGGCGAGCGAAGTCCGTTGGGGATAGCACGGAATTGAGCAGCGTCCCTTTAGCCATAGCGTCGATGAGCTCTGGCCTTGACTCGTCTTGGGGAGTCGCGCGCCAAGGCCAAGTCCGAGATGGGGTGGCTGGGGCAAGGCCGACCCGAATAGGCCAGGGCGAGAGCTTAAGGCTGGCGTTGGGATGGGAACGGGTGCCTGCCAATCAGTTGGCCCTTAACCGTTGAGGTAGACTTGGAGCTGCCGAGGTAAAATTGCGGCTATCAGAAGCCTCTTAGACCCTGGAGGGTGACCTAAAAGCTGAGAGTCATCAGGTTCCTTTTGAACCACCTCGGGGTTTAGGAACCGCTGCGAGGGGCGACTCGCCCGGTTACGGAGCCTTAGGGTCTTGAGCATACTCGGGGGCACCGCCGTGCTGGGACCGAGTGGTGTCCCCTGGGCCGCGATGTCGGCGAGGTCCTTTTGAACCACCTTGGGGTTTAGGAACCGCTGCGAGGGGCACCTCGTCCGGTTATGGAGCCTTAGGTCTTGAACCTACTCGGGGGCACGCCGTGCCGGGGCCGAGTGGTGTCCCATGGGCCGCGATGCTGACGAGGTCCTTTTGAACCACCTCGGGGGTTTAGAACCGCTATGAGGGGCACCTCATCCGGT
This sequence comes from Calamus simplicifolius, assembly GCA_900491605.1. NCBI lineage: Eukaryota > Viridiplantae > Streptophyta > Magnoliopsida > Arecales > Arecaceae > Calamus > Calamus simplicifolius. The sequence goes on along the minus strand of UESW01001414.1, from coordinate 270,549 downwards.
TATGGAGCCTTAGGGTCTTGAACCTACTCGAGGGCACCGTGCTGGAGCCGAGTGGTGTCTATGGGCCGCCATGCCGATGAGGTCCTTTTGAACCACCTCGGGGGTTTAGGAACCACTGCGAGGGGCGCCTCATCCGGTTACGAAGCCTTAGGGTCTTGAACCTACTCGGGGGCGCCGTGCTGGGCCGAGTGGTGTCCCATGGGCCGCGATGCCAGCAAGGTCCTTTTCTGAGATCTGGTCTATGGAAGGGACAACCATGGTGTTGAAGGAGTTCCTTTATTGCTCACAACGTAGAGAGATACATCATTGATAATATTGACGAAGGTTGTCCGCATTCCAGGTGCGCGGGAGAGGCCTACCGTTGAGCTCTTCAATTCGGTACGCTCCTCGGTGGAGCGCCTCGGCAATATGGTAAGGACCTTCCCAATTGGCGGACAGCTTGCCCCCCTCCATTGGCTTGGACACGAGGCCTTTCTCAAAACCAGGCCTCCAGGACGAAATACTTTGGGACGGACTCAGGCATTATAATACTTGGCAGCTCGCTGGCGAAAAGATGCCATACATAACCGTGCCCGATCATGTGCTTCATTGATGAAGTCGAGATTAGCCCTCAGCTGGGCGAGTTGTCTTCCTCACTGTAGGACTCCACTCGCGGGCTAGGCAATCCGATCTCCACAGGAATGATCGCCTCAGACCCGAAGGCTAGACTAAAAGGGGTTTCGCCTGTCGAAGCCTCGGGGTTGTGTGGTAGGCCCATAATACGCTAGGAAGCTCTTCTACCCATCGGCCTTTGGATCCATCTAGCTGAGTTTTGAGCCCCCTGAGGATGGTACTGTTCATAACCTCGGCCTCCCCATTGGTTTGTGGGTGGCAGATGGAAGTGAATCGATGGCGAATACCCAATTTGCTGTAGAAAGTTTGAACGTGGCGTTGTTAAACTGGCGGACATTGTCGGTGACGAGAGTGTGAGGTAGGCCGAAATGACATATTACTTGATTTTTAGAAGAAGGCTTTGACTTTGTTCTCACTGATTTTGGCCAACGCCTTAACCTCAACCCACTTAGTAAAGTTGTTGATGGCAACAATCAGGAACCTCCGTTGTCCCGAAGCCGGGGGGAATGGTCTAAGAATGTCCATTCCCCATTGGGCAAAGGGCCATGAGGCCGAGAGCGGATTTAAAGGGACAGAAGGTTGATGCTGGATACTCGCATGGCACTGGCAGTCGTCACACTTCTGGACTAATTTGGATGCATCGTCCATCATGGTAAGCCAGAAATACCCTTGACGGAGGGCCTTCTGGGCCAAGGACCTGCCCCCCAGGTGATTCCTAAAGACGCCTTCATGAATCTCTCTGAGAATGTAATCGGCGTCGGCAGGTCTACACACTTGAGTAGGGGGTAAGAAAAAGATCTCCGGTACAGACATCCGTCCAGGAGGGTGAATTTGGAGTCTCTCCACTTGAGTAGCTTAGCCTCGTCATGGTCATCAGGAAGAGTACCGTCCGTGAGGTACCGGATGTAAGGATCCATCCAGGTTGGCTCCTGGGTCAGTGGGAGGACCTCCTCTTTGTCTTCTATACTGAGCCTTTCCAAGTGCTCGATGTAGGTGTCCCTTGTGAAGCCGTCGGCGGAGGTGGCCAACCGAAAGAGGGTGTCGGCCTTGGCATTCTCGCTCCGAGGGATGTAGCTGATGCTAAAATAAGAGAGTGGTGAGACTAAGAGCCAGACCTTGTCCAAGTACTGGGCCATGGTGGGGTCACGTGCTTCGTACTCTCCGTTGATTTGCCCAGAGACGAGTTGCGAGTCAGTAAAAGCTCTAAGGCATTTATTCCAAACTATTGAGCAAGCTTTAGCCCTGCTAGCAGGGCCTCGTACTTGGCCTAATTATTAGTGGCTTTGAATAGGAACCGAAGAGCATACTCCACTGTCTCTCTCTGGGCCCGCAAGAATGAGGTCGGCACCACTTCCTTGGGAGTTCAAGGCGCTGTCCACGTTAACGATCCAGGATTCCCTATCGCTGTCTGGTTCGGCGATGGGCTGCTCCATTGGAGTCTCTTTGGTCGGCTCCTCTGCCCAAGTGCATTCAACTAGGAAGTCGGCCAGGACCTGGGACTTCAGGGCGGGCCGAGCCTGAAAGAAGAGATCGAACTCTCCTAGCTTGATGTCCCACTTAGATAGTCAGCCTGAGGTGTCTGGTCGAGCTAGGATGGCTCGGAGAGGTTGGTCCGTGAGCACCACGATAGGATAGGCCTGGAAATACGGGCGGAGGCGCCAAGCAGAGACGATCAGGGCAAAGATGATCTTTTCTATCTTGGAGTACCTGACCTCTACATCGTGAAGCACCTTGCTCACATAGTACACAGGTCACAGACTGCTGCTGCTGAAGTCCATGGACCATGGCAGTAAGAGTTTGGACCTGTTGGGTAAGGGCCGCTAGCTGCTCAGCTGGGGCAGCTGCATCCGGTGGCAGGCAACAGGGGGATCAGCAGTCGGGAGGTTGGCCTCCTGCTACCTAGCTGGGGGATGCCCTCCAGGGAAACTGATAGAAGCGTCCTGAGCCCGCGTCATCACCATTGCTGAAAGAGGGGGATTGAACACTGCTGCTGGGTTCGCACCTTCCTAACTTACGCCCTCTTCCTTCCTGGTGCACCAATCTGATGACGCCCGATCATCGGAGTTGAGCACTGGGAAAATCGGTTTGGTCGCCGATGAAATCCTCGCCTAGCTGGACAACCTACAAGAAGTCCCAGGACCGAAGGGGTTCTTCGGTAGGGACCCTCTGACGCCCAAGTCAGTGATCGAGGTCACAGCTGAGGAAGAGCTACAGAGAGCTCTTCAGGGCAGAGAAAGCTCTTGAGAGATAGAGCTTCCCTAGGATAGTACAGTGAGAGGGTGCTTATCCTTGCATACCTGAATCTTCAATGGGCTCACCCTTTTATAGGTGGTTGAGATTTGCATGGAGATTGGCCACGCGGAATTCCGTGAGAGGGGGATGTCCGCGGGGCACGTAGGGGTTATGTGAATTTGGGCTGATTTGTGGGTCCTATCCTATCGGAGAAGGAAGCCAGTGGTTGTTGGGCCAAGTCCCATCAGACGGCGTAGTCAGCCGGTAGGTGGGCCTGGTCCCATCGACAACGTGGTCCTGTGGTAGGTGGGCCTGATTTCGTCAGGCTGTGCTGGTCAGAAAGTTGATGGTTCTGGCAGCCGACCTGAGGAGGTCGGGGCCGCCTCGGCTGATTTGAAGACTTCGGGGTGGACGGGGCCGACTTGATGAGTCGGGGCCACCTCGACTGATTTGAAGACGCCGGGGCGGATGGGGCCGACTTGAAGAGTCGAGGCCGCCTCGGCTGATTTGAAGACGCCGGGGTGGACGGGGCCGACTTGAAGAGTCAGGGTCATCTCAGCTGATTCGGAGACGCCGGGGCCGATGGGACCGACTTGAAGAGTCGAGGCCGTCTCGGCTGATTCGAAGACGCCGAGGCGAACGGGACCGACTTGACGAGTCGGGGCCGTCTCGGCTGATTTGGAGACACCGGGCCGATGGGACCAACTTGACGAGTCGGGGCCGCCTCGGCTGATTTGAAGGCGCCGGAGCGGATGGGGCCGACTTGAAGAGGTCGGGGCTGCCTCGGCTGATTCGAAGACGCCGGGGCGTACGTGGCCGACTTGACGAGTCGGGGCTGCCTCGGCTGATTTGAAGACGCGGGGCGGACGGGGCCGACTTGAAGAGTCGGGGCCGCCTCGGCTGATTCGAAGATACCGGGCGGACGGGGCCAACTCAACGAGTCGGGGCTGCCTTGGTTGATTCGGAGACGCCAGGGCGGACGATGCCGACTTGACAAGTCGGGGCCGCCTCAGCTGATTCGGAGACGCCAGGGCTGACGGGATGTGCTTTGCCACGTGGTAGATTTTGCCATGATTACCCCTGTGGCTTTATTGGCTACATCATTAGCCACATCATAATCCAATTTTGTGCAACATAAGTAATCTTTTGTGACGAGAAATGAGGGCCTATTTTTCAGCACTTCTGTAATTTTATACTAAAATATTCATTAAAAGAACCAAGGATCTTATCTGGGAAATGTCTTTGTGCACCACCTTCGCAAAAATGCTCATCAAGAACACGCATTAGCTGTGCGTCCATGCAAGCATGCGTGTGGGACGCGCCGCACCCAATGGGTTATGGCATGCGCGCTCGCACAGGTGCACGGTCAATGTGCGTCCGATGCACATCTTCATGCACCAAAAATGATGAACAAAGACTTTTTTTATCGAAACGAGGCTCAGTGTCATTAGGCTTCTGCCCACTTAAAATCGTTCATGCTTTGTTTGGATGAAGAAAAAAGTAGGAGGAAAGAAAATAAAGAAGAGAAAATGGAGAGAAGAAAAAAGTGAGAGAAAATATTTTCTCTCATTATATTTGGATGAGTGAGAGAAAAATAAAGAGGAAAGAAAAGTTAATAATTTATAATAACAATAATGCCCTTATTATAAATGCTTACATACTTTTTATCAATGCCTAATATTTTTCTTTAAAGGGTTAATATCGAAATAAAAAAAAAAAAATTTTTTCAAAATCAATTCAATTTTGAAAAGAAAACTTTTAGACAAGCCTATCATTTTTTTTTTCTCCATTTTTTATCCTCTTTAATTTTTTTTTCTTTTATCTAAATAAAATAAATTTTTTATTTTTTTATTTTTCTTTACGTGCAAACACAGGTCAGCATTGCGCGTGATGCAAGGTTGCACGCATTGCGCGCAATAATTGCAGTCAATTATCGCGCGCGCACTGCGTGCCGTGGGCAAGGAGCTTTCCGTCCGCTTAAACCAGCAGCTCCTGCGTCCATTGGTTGGTCTCGGTCGGTGGTAGCTTCAGGACACCGGATTTAAAGCCGGGTTGCTCAGCCAAAGTTGGATTGGACGGTAGATGGAGTCCCGGCATTTGCTTAGAACTTTGGAAGAGGACCACTCAAGTTTGGCCATCTTTAAAAATATAGCATGACTTTAAAGCCAAAAAAAAAAAAAAAAAAGAAAGGTTAGACAGAGTCCTACCAAATTTATTAAGACATTGCATCTCATTATCATTTTCATGTTTAATTTTGTCATATATCATTTTATAATCTTCTTTCCTATTTTTTTATTTTAATAAAATTTATCCGTGAGGAAAGTCTGTCTTCCCTCATGATTTTCTTAAAATAAAAAAGTTTAATACCTGTCACACATTGCTAAAATGCCATTGTCAAACTTAAGTTGGAATCTTTCTTCTCGCGATCTTGACGTACCTCCTAACGAAAAACGAAACTCTTCGCTGGCCTCTTAATTTGATGTCTTTTCTGGCTCCTTCTCGTCAATTATTTGGTGAGCTTGCTCGTTAGTATATAAAAATAATCTCCAAGAACAGTAAGTCAATAGGACTTTGTCCAGCCGGTTCACACCCACTCCTTTGGAGAGAGAACCTTCTGTTTAGCGTCATCGGCAGTCACAAAAACCATTTTGGCCTTGCATGATGATCTCATGTCTTAACTACTTAAAAGGCCATAAACTTCACTCTAATTTTTTTTTTTTTTAACAAAAATTACATGCTTGCTTGGTTAACTTTTGTGTAGGGATGGTAAGTGAATTTAAGATAGTATTTAATTCTCAAAATATTATCCTTAGATAAGTCTACAAGATAGAATTTATTCACAAGATAGCTAAAAAAATAATCATCTTTTTAAATAATAATTTTACTATTAAAAGGTAGCTCTAATTATTTTTGAATTTTCTACGAAATAGCTTTAGAAAATAACCCATGATATTAACCATAAATTATCTTCTCTGGTCAACTTTTTCTAAATTATATTTTATAGTTATAGATTTTCAAAATAAGAAAGATATTTAAAAAATATCCCCTTGTCTCGCAACGTAAAGCAAAGATATATTCCTCATCCTCATTCTCTTTTTCATTCATCCTCACTTTTTTTTTAATAAAAATATTTTTTCCATCCTTATCTCCATAATCTCTCATTTTTCATTAGGATCCTTAATCTTTTTTCTAAAAAAATAAATGTAATTCGGAACCCAACTCTACAATTAAAAAAAAAAAAGTTGAAAACCTTTTATAAATCAACAGATTTTTAAATATAGTAGTGCACTCAAATTTATATAAATATATTTATCAATATTTAAAAATAAATGAATACCTTAATTCTTGATTTATTTTTAAAGTTGGCCAATCTTATATTTATTTAATTCCTTCAAACCCATCATGAGATAGTCCATCCATGCCATAAAATTATTCTCATTTTTTTATTCACGCATTTTGCGTGAAATAATCATCAGAGGCCAGGCAGCTCACATGGTAATGATTCTGCTGGCAATCCCACATGGTGGCCGAGAAATTATGTTGGCCGAACGAACAACAAACAGTAGGGCTGGCAGCTCACATGGTGATAATTCTGCCGGCCCTCCCACGTGGTGTCCGAGAAATTATAACGGCAGCAGCAGGAGACCGAACCGTTACACCAAAAGAGAAAAAGGGGCGGCGCCAGGGAGGCTGAAGCCGGTGGTCCAGCGATGGGACACGAGCACGATCGCAGCCCATGTGAACAGCTAAGGCCAGCCGGGCCGGCTGCGCTGGTCCCACCCGCTTGATTCCGTTGTCGTGTCCCGAGAACAGAACAAAAGAAAGAAAAAGGTCTATTCCTCCCCCTCTTCCCTTCGATATTGTAAAAGGTCTCTATTAACTCAAATCCAAAGAAAAGGATGGTTGATCGATCCTCTTCCCTTCGGCTCTGCCTCTCTCTCTCTCTCTCTCTCTCTCATGTAGAGAGGAGTTGAGGCCTCTCAGTTCTATTCCAAAACGTCATAACAAAGAGGTTTTCTAATGCGTTTATCATTGTAGATTGGGTTAATATTTGATGAGGATTTGAAGGCATTCATTATTTCATTCTCCAACACGAGTGCTCATTGTAATAACGATCACGCCATTTGTTTATTGCAACGTTTTTTTTTTTTATTTCCCTAACTCCAACGAATGAAATAAATCACAATAACATCCACACCATGAACATGCACCCCCATACACATGCATACATACATTACATCCCGACCTCACGCCAACCGGATCGGCGATCGTCCTCCGCCCAACCACACCTCCCCCAAAATGAAACCCAGCAGCCAACCCCGTCACGGAATGAAACCAAAAGCAAAGTTAAATGAACAAATTGCAACAAAAAGAAAAGAAAGGCTTCCGCGTCCGAATCCCAAGGCGATGATGCTCTCTCTTCGTTCAGCAGCAGAGGTAGCCGAAGGCGACGGCGGCGAGGGAGGCGAAGACGGCGGCGGGGGCGGCGACGGAGGCTCCGGAGGTGGGGCTGGGGGCGGGGGCGTCGGCGGCGGCCACCTTCTCGATGAGGGAGGAGGCCATCACGACGGCCATCATGGCCACGGCGAAGAACCTCAGCTTCAAACCAGCCTCCATTGGGATCGGAGAGGAAAAAGGAAAGAAAAAAATGTTTTGGCGAACAAGGAGAGAACGAGAGATCGCGAGATGTTTGTGAGAATTCCGTAGAGGGGAGGGAATTTATAGAAGGGGAAAGGTCGGGTGGGGTTCGGGCAGGCTGACCGGGGGGAGATGCCCGGCTGGCGCCTCGCTCTTTTTTGGCGTGTGGTTGGTGGTATTTAGCGTTTATTTAGGGCTTTGAATAGGTGTCAGTTTCGTTTGGTTTGATACGGAGGGCGGAGACGACGACGAGGAGGAGGAAGCGATGATGAGCCGTGGGCGCACGCAGGCTGTCCTTCGAGGTGGTGCAATACAGCTGGCATGAGCCGTGGGGCCCACCATTTAGCTGTATTTTTTCTTTCCTTTTCGTTTTTAAGTTAAAGCCTCTCTCCTTTGTGTCGTCTTGCATTAGCTTTTTGTCACCCGATTTTGCTCTCTAAATCCTTGCAAAGGATTATATATATATATATGATTATTTTTATTATTTTTAAATTTATATAATTTAAAATTTTTAAAAATTTTAAAAAATAAAATAATATTTTAATATATATATATATATATATATAAAAAATAAAAAAATTAATTAAATTTAAATTTAGCTGCATTCAAATATAACATATCTATCTTTTCTTTTTTCTCTCTATTTATATTGGACATAAGGTTAGAAAAAATTGAACATAATATAAATACGACTTGAATTCAACGTAAATAATTGAGTTCAAATTATTCTTAAATGAATTTGTACCATAAATAAATAATCATGTTATATTATGGTTGGCCAACCAATACAAAAAATGATCCATTTAGTATTCATTTGTTGATGACATATTAAGTTGGTTAGATTAAGTTATATTATTGATGTTATGAGTCATATCGTATCAATCCAATTATGAGTTATGCATACCGTGTTGTATTATCTATCTACTAATATTATCATTTTTGTATTTAGATTATTAATATAATTAATTAATCATTTTTGTATTAATCTATATCATGTTATATCTTATCTTGTTTATGATATGAACATGACATAAAATATGAATTATTACTCATAGTTAAACTTGGATATTCTCACATATAATCAGGCTCAAATAAGGTTATTCCTTTTCCTCTTGGATTCATATGAATTAAAGATCTGGAAGGTAGAAAAGGTGGAGTGGGTGTAGGATTCGTATCAATCCAGAAATAGAAAGAATGATTGAACCTAGGGTTGTATAACTATAAGTCCAGTTATATATATATATATATATACCTATATTGCTAGCGCTATAAACATGTATTTTTTGTGTGAGAAAATACTATTAATTCAGTCAATCAATATTTGGAATTCACTATTGCAAGTGCCAATGCTGTTAGCTTGTGCTCGTCTTTTTAAAACTGATTATCCATAGGATGATTACTTAAATGATAAATTGATAACTATCATTTTGTTTTGTGTTATCATGCCCGACATAGCTGTGGCTGACTCTTTGTTTATTCAATTAGTTTAATGTCAAATTGGAACCGTGTTCATTATTTCTTATACCATAAGCGTTAAACTAAAGCTACAACAGTTTTATATGTATATATACACACACGGAAGCTTGGGTAGCCACTGAATAGTTTTGCTCTAATTGGTGCTCTATTTTTAATCTATTAATATGGTTTCATTTAAATAGCAGTTTGATATTAAAAAAAATAGATATAATGACTTAAAAAAATTACATAATTTACTTGTAGGAGATTGAGTGAATAGGTGAAGAAAGCAAAAAGATGATAGTTTTGAACTTTGATATACAAACAAAGATAAGAATAAAAATTAAAAATAAATTGTTATAGATAAAACCAAAAAAATAAAGTTGTACACTAAAAGGATAGAAGGCAGAATATTTTTATTTAAATTATGATAAATGAAAAGTCAATAAATATTACCTCAAGTAGGTTTAGATAGTTTAACAAAGTATAGTTTTTTTGAGAATATGAATGGACTAATTTAAGATATTCCTATTGGAGAAGAAATATTTATTGGAGAAGATTTGAATAAACATAAAAAAAGTATATATAGGTTTTGAAAGAGTACATAGAGGTTATGGATTTAAAAATAAAAATAATAAGAAAAATGCCAATTTAGAGTTTGCAATGGCATATAATTTAATATTAGTCAATATATATTTTAAAAAGAGACACTCTTATTTAATAACTTTTAAATATAGATATAATGTTAGTCAAAATATTTCTTCTTTAATAGAAAATAGATCAAGTATTTTGTAAAGATTGCAAGGTTATACCGAATAAAGGTCTAACTATACAACATAGATTAATAGTTATGGATGTATGCATTTAAAAATAGAGAAAAAATAGACGATAAGGTATAAGAATCTAAGGATTAGATGGTAAAATTTGAAAAGAAAAAAAAATAATTTTTAAAGATAAAATAATGAAGGAATGAAAATAAAGTATGATAAAGAGATTAATACTATTTAGAAAGAAATGACTAATAGTATTAGAAAAGTAGCTATAACGGAATTAGAAGAGTTACAAAGAAAAATTAACATACGATAAAGAAATTTAGTAGTGAAGTGAGAAAATTCAATTGGTAGTTAAAGTTAAAAGTGAGTGCTATAAAAAACTACCTAAATGTAATAATGAAGAAACATATAAAAACTATAAGTTAGTTAAGAAAAAATTAAAAAGATGATATGGAAGGTTAAATGTAAGGCATATAATAATTATATCATAAGTTAAAAATTAAAGATAAAAAGAAAGATATATAAAGAATTGCAAAAGTAGAAGATAAAAGAATTAAAGAAGTGACGACTATTATATCACATATCTTGGAACATCATTTGAATTTGTTGATGGTGACATTATTGCACAAGAAGCGATAATCTAATGTATCTTACGGCTAAAGTTGACAAAGTATATATATATACCTGTTAATAGATAATCAATGCAAAACTTACTACTCCTTGCTTGGTCTTGAAGATGTTATTGGGAACTATCTGCATTAGGATCTATTAAGAACATTCAGGCCGGAGGATCAAAAACCAAAAAAGTTGACATAGAACTTCAGTTTGTTAGATAAAAATCTGTACTATAAAATGCTGAGTAAAATATGTTAAACACAACAATTTTGCAAGGAAGTCTCACTAATCACATTATTCTTCCAGAAAAAATAAGGGTTGAACAAGATAAGAGCAACGTTATAGGGAAAAGCTGTAGAGATTTTGAATTTATAGCTAGTGGACCATGACTGCACTTTTATTGTTATTGTCACTGGAACAACAATAAAAAAATTCCAGGTTAACTACCAACCACTTCCACTAAAAACTATCTTATTAATTTTTTAATATCCTATTTTCTAATGTCAGTAAATTTAGCCATTTGACAGGTGCTTATTCTTTGTGATCAACCAGTTCAACAAAGGTCTGTGCTAACCTTAATATACAAGAAACAAAATAGCTGATGCAAAGGTAATTAGATTAATATTACATGTGTAACCTTATAGATACATAAAGTTTGGAATAAAAGCAGGGGAAAACACAATCATAGTACCATTCTTGAAAAGGTTCAAGGATGATGCAGAGGCAATGCAACCAATCCAATTAGATTGACAAATTCAAGGAAAAACAGAAGACCAAACCAATCAGATAGGCAATTCAAGGAACAGCATAAGACCAGATGTTTTTTAGCAGGAAAACTCTTCAAAAGATAATGGATATGGCATGAGAATCTGATTTCCAGGTATGTTACTGATGTACAGTTGTTACATAAAAATTAAACCTGCAAACATTTTAACTGAAATACATTATGCAGGAAAAATAATAATAATTACTGCACGAGCAACTATTAAAGCTATTGATACAAGATTTGGCTGGTGCTATATAGCATGAAGCACATGTGCTAAAAAATTACAAAAAATTGAAGGTGGTTTCTGGTGCAATTAGTGCAAGAAAGAACCACAGTTCTGGCAACCAAGGTGTGTACCAGCTCCTAAACTTATCATCCCTAAATGAACAAAATACCAGGAACAAAATGATAACAAGCTCATTAATATTAAATTTTTGTTTTTTAGCAGGTACAAGATTGAATTCAAAGTTGAAGATGCAGTTGCTTCAACAACATTTGTTCTAGTTGACAATGAAGCTGAAAAATTTGTTACATATAACAGCCGCAGAGCTTTTTGAGAGAGAAATGATGACATACATTCATTTCCAAGTGTGATTCAGAACATCTGAGAGAAGAATTTAGCCTTCTAACTGAAACTGAGTGATTTTAACCTGAAAGAAGAATGGCAAAACTACACTGTCACCAAAATATTTACACCTATAGAAGACACTAGAAACACAATCCATGCTGGATAAAGCAGATCAGGTATTATACTTTGATTCCAATGGTTAAGTTAGAATTGAAACAAAATAACATAGCAGTTTGAAATCTGGCATTGTCTCTATCAATATGCAATTTAAACAGTAGTTGAATCTGGACAAATAAAATAGACAAAGAATTAGTTAGGATATGCCAGCAACTTCTATCATTGGAAAGGTATATGTTCTACTTTACACAATCTTTCATCTGAATATAAGATTGATTTACCGACGTTAAGATTAGATTGTATAAACTTTTTTATGATTTTTATATTTCTTACTAAATATAAAACAAACCTCGTTATAATTTTTTTTTTTTTTTTTTTTTGAGAAGCCAAAACCAGCCTCAACATCCTTGAAAGGACAGGACAACACAACTACGATCTTGGTACAGACTGAAGATGAGATATCGTTAACATCCTTCTGTTGCAAATCAATTTAAATTAATTTTATGCAATCCATTATTGGCATGGAAAAACTTATCAAGTGCAGCTATGTAACTTGACAGGAATTTCATGAAGCTGTCAATTATTTGAATAGCCTGAAAGAAGTTTCTTCTAATGAGCTAATAGAAAAAAGTGTAACCAAGGTCACCAAAAGAAAAAAGAAGACTCAAGAGAAAAGTGATTTACTCTGATGACGAAGAATAAACATTACAAATTGAAACGTTAGACCAGCTTATCTCATCTATTTTTGTGTATCCAGTACTTATCAAAGTCATTTAGAAACTTTTTGTTAACATATATTGATACATATATTTTTCTATGCAGACTTATTATCTTGAAACTGTTTTCAGCGATTCGTCCAATTTCTGCATCACTTTCTAGCAAGGAAACACATTGCAGCAACATGCTTTGAGAATATGGCATGTATGGGAAATAGTGTGTGATCAAGTAAAGTTTGTGATGGTTAATGCATCATGTTTAACGCTCAGTAACTTTAGCATACTATCTACATTTTGCTTTATGATAGTTGTACCTATAGATTTGCTTTGTATGCTTGGTCCAGCCTTTAGAATTGCATCAAACTCAGCATTCAGGTTAGATTTGTTCTTAGATGCTCGAACTGAATATGATATTTGAAGGTAAATCCGAAGGTTTGAATCCATTTTTCAGAGGTATAAAAACTCATAATTGAAATGGTGGAACTATTTTCATCCCATTTGGATGTAGTTGGGGTCTCATCAAATCACCTTGCGTTGAACCCAAAATAAGTCAGGCATGGGCTGGAGTTAACATGGACAAACTAAGCCGCACCCTCACTTTCAAGCTAGTTCAAACCTTCAATGACGAGATGTGGATTTTTCTCCCAATATATATATATATATAAAAAGAGGCAAGCTTGGCTGCAGTGAAGGTTAGTGAATTAGACAATGATATGTTAAGCATAAAATTGGCCTAGAAATAGTTTTTAAACCCAAAACAAAGCTGTGATAAATCTTCTCTTCAAATACTATGTGCTCTAGTGGTGGCCTACAAAACATGGAGACGTGTGACGCTATTATACCTATAACTATGAGGAATCAAGGACTGGTTTGGATAGTTTTTGTCGTAGGACAAACATATCTATACTATGAGGAATCAAAGAAATAGATTGTAACGATCCGAGCCCACGGGCCCATTTCGTTACAAGAAAGCAAGACAAACAAGGTCCACATCAATTTGGGCCATCACAGCCTAAAAAAGGATCTAATTGGTGCCTGTCATTCTTACTTTACTACATATAAACCACTTAACCAACTCTCAATTATTCGATGTGGGACAAGATACCATAATGTACGACCCGGGCCCATGGGCCCGTTTCGTTACAAGAAAGCAAGACGGACAAGGTCCACACCAACTTGGGCCCCAAAAAGTGATCCAATTGGTGCATTGTCCTTCTTACTTTACTACATATAAACTACTTAACCAACTTCCAATTATCCGATGTGGGATAATTGGGAGGGGCATCACATAGATGTTATTATATCAATTATTTGCATCTGATCTTATGTCACAAAACATCAGCTACTAAACCAACTAAACCAAATCTCAAGCTTCAGCCTTCTAGGTTTGTTTGGCAAACATTCCAACCATCCAATCCAAGCTCAGCCCAAAATCAAAGTATTGCTATGGTATCAACTTGGATGGAAGATAATCAACTAACAAAAATCTCGTCTCTTCCTTGTCTCTACCATCCCTTAAGGTGCATCCATTCTTTGGGTAGCATCGAGCATTAACATACATCTCCAGGTAGCAATTAGTTGTCTCAATACTCGATTCTTACCAGAGGATGATGAGTAAAGCCTCAGGAAGTACCAATCTAGGCCTCAGTTTGCGGCAAAGACCTATGAAGGCGTAAATGCCTTTGTTTCTTGTCTAAAATATGTTTGTGCTTGGAATGAGAAGCATGTCCTTTTTTTTTTTTTTCTTCTTCCTTGTTTAATCCTGAAGAAGGATTATGTGCAAAAATCATATCAGCCATATCCTTTCAAGCAACAATCCAATTATCATATATACGAATGTTTTGAATGAGATGCTTGAATTGCAATGATCATTTAAAATAATGTGATAGGTAATAGATATCACATATTTTATCACTATTTAATAATAGTAAAATTAATATAATAACCATAGTTAAACATTATTAAATCATTATCATTTAATAATATAATCATTTATTTAAATTAAATAATGTTTTCAGTATATATAATATTGTTATTTTCCATCTAAATTTATTATTTCATGATAGATTAATAAATTGCAGACATCATAATAGTTGAATATGAAAGATATGAATTATGTCTTAAAGCTTTTTTTTCTTTAAAATATGTCATATTTTTAAACGATTTGCTAAACATCAAATTTTTAAAGTGCATGTCATTTTAGGAATTAGTATGGTATATAAAGGATATCGGATCTTTATTATAATTCATTCTATTTATTGAGGAAGTACAAGATGGTAATTTTATAATTTAGAGTCTTAAAATCTTTCATATTTAGTTTTGATAAATCACAAGGGTTATAATAAAAAGATAATATAACACTACACCATCATCATGGATGGTAAGCAAGCTCGCTTGAGTAGTTCCATTAGCACCACTTTGTACTAAAAATAGAAAACTGGTTATAACTATAAATATTTTGTTAGATTAGTATGAAGGTTTTTTTGGGTCCATTATTTAAAAAGTTATCATCTGATTATTTCTTCATGGCAGCATGTTGAAAATAATGAATCTACCTTTACAAGAAAGGAAAAAATTGTCAATTATGGGTCATTCGAAAAGTTCTATTTAAAATTCAAGTTAATCATATGTTTTAGTGAAAATTAATTATAATTGATTATTTAAATTATTGGTAAGTACTTATTTAGAATAAAAAAAATTAAATAAGAGAATCTATTGTTGCAAATTTTTTAAAGAAATAATTTTGGTTAAAGTTGTATCATTTGATGTACATATGTAATATTTAAGTCATTCAGGATAGGTTTCTTTTTTAA